>JWHW01022545.1:239171-249437 GCA_000931545.1 Papilio glaucus
CCCTAGGAGAACTTATATCGATCAAATTAGTGACTTACTAAAAAAGCGCGATATAAGGAGCACCCATAACCGACGAGCTTGTATGCGTAGATGTATGAATGTAGAAGAAGCAAGAGAGGTGTGCCAGGTTCGCACCAAATGGAAATCCATGATCTCTGCCTACCCCTCTGGGTTACGGGCGTGAGCGCATATTTATTTATTTTATTTTATTATTATAGCAGCAGTTATCTATCTAAACTTCTATATTAAGTGTTACGGAATTAAAATTCTGCTGTTCTTTCTGAAGAAGAATTTGCGTTTCAATAAAGCACTTAAGCACTAGTTAAAAGGTGTCCGCTGCTAAACCTTCTCCACGAATATAGGTCGGTTTCTTGCCGCTAGATGAGTCTAGTGGACTCCCGCAACTTTGACCAGACTTTCAGTCGATCTTGTAGCAGGTCTACGCCGACGCTACGTCGCCCTCTACGTGGCCGCTACGCAAGAATCTCTAGTAGGCTATATCGACCAAATACCAAACCAACTTATATCTACGAGTAATTAAATTGAACAATACCGTCTCACTTTACGTATCGCATCAAGAATTTAAACAATACACATTCAAATATAAATTATCCTGTTATGTTATTCGTACTTACTCATATTTTGTCTACATCTTATGAGTCAGTGTTACACAGAACTAGAAATATTATTAAAATGCTTGTAAATAATTATGAAATCAGACATCAAGAATTCACATTTGTATTGCTTCATTTAAAGTCATAATAACCATAATAACAGGTTCTTTTGACAGTGAGTGTAGTGAATTATAAATAACCACACGTCTGCACAAAAAGTGAATTCGACAAAGAAAAATACGTTCATCTATTTTTACCGATTGTGGTACTAAATGTGTAAGTTCATTTTGATTTTTGGTTTTATCCTTAGAATATTAAAGGAAATACATTAAGTATATTTCCAAAGAAAATTGAACATATGATATTTTTAGAAGAACGTTGCTAAGACCTCTGCGAAGTGTTGTGTTACCTTTTATAGCAGCCATATGCCGAGCTTGAAGAGATTAACGCGCCAGTGTTGTTCAGAGAGTGCGCGTATCTACATAATATATTTTCCATGTTAACTAAATTTGTTCGTGATATGGAAGTTGCGGACTCATTAAAACTTTAAACTCAAGAATTTATTGCTAAAATAATTACTTGCTCACAATTAACTCAGTCGTTAGAGATTATGTATTGAAGTCTATCTCTGTGTCAACTGTAGAATTGAGTTGTACACGGTGGAATGTCAAAGATGTGTGAGGTAACATTTGAAGAGTATATACATGATAATTAAACAAACACCCCTATAATTATTTAAATATTAGTGCTTATTTATAACTGTCTCGTCTTATTTTGACCAGGAGCGTCTGTATTCAAGTCAATGCCAGCGTATGTAGGCTACGGGCCTCCAAATGTCAGCTAAAGGTCGCAACAAAGTTGCTCTTTAGCTTTATCTTTTCATATTCACTTTAATATTTTTAAAACTGCAATTGATAGAGATATTTCAAACCTACAAATAGTCAAAAGAAAATTTTCGCAGTAAATTGTTAATGAAATATTTTAAGTAAGTTTCAAAAGGTTATTAAGCAAAAAGATTAGCCATAATGGGATATTAAATACCAGCATCCCTAAGAAGCATATATCTTTGCCTCCAGGATTTTCAAACATTAGTCTGGAGCAGATTTTTGTCAGAATCAAGATATGACCGGGTGGAATCCTGCTAGTCATTTCTGCGTTGTTTTGCAGCGAGAAGGCCTCATTGTAATCCAAAGAAGCGTGACCCTTCAATTACCCTTAATTGATTGTGACTTTTAGTAAACTCTAGACAACAAGGAAAATTCGTCGTAAACTATATCTATAAAATATATTACTAAATCTGATTATATTATTAAAGATAGTAGGATCAAAAAATATTTTGTTCATTATTACCAAAGTTCTAAAGAGAAACGAAGTGCATTTTGTATTTAACATTTTTATAAAATAGGTACCTGTGGGAATTTGTTCGAGCAATAAAAACGCTCATTATCTGAATTCTCCTGTTCTCAAAGAGACGCAATGTTCTTCGAAAAATAACAAAGAGGAAAAATGACTTTAGAACATTTTACATTTATATTTTCTCTTGTTTTTATACGTGTTAAGGAACAATGGAACAAAATTTGTGGTTCTTATAGATGATGTAGGTATATGATTTTCATTAAACACAATGAAATTTGAATTAAAGTCAAACAGATAAAATTTTATTCTATTATTTAGACATTCAACTAACTATAAATTTGTCCAACTCTTCCGTGCATTGTCCTAGCGAGCGGCGGTAAGCATCGCGACGGGATATTATGCGACTTGATGCGACGCGCGCCACTTTGACTATGGCGGCAACGTAGGCCACAAATAAATACAACGACCACTTGATAACTTCGCATCGCGTCTCATCGCGTAGAATTACCACGTTTATCGCTCAACCAGGACATCGGTTATTACATTAGGTTAGCAGTTTTGGCGAAAATAGCAGTAACAAGATCAACACAGAATCTGATCATGGGAGCGTATATTGTCAGGAATTTAGCTACCGGGGATGATATAATATCAATTAACCTAGTGTATGCTTTTTAAACCTAATTCCATAAATATGTTTTTTTTTTATCTTTTAGTATTTAAATTTTGATGAATGATGAATAAAAAATTGATTAATCCAGAAATTGTGTTCTGAATTTAAACATAAATAATCGCATACTCCCCGAATACATTGTTTTGTTGATTAGTACTCCTATAAACAAGCTACATCACGTTATTTTCTAAACTAGTCGTGGTATGGAAGTAGACACACGCAGTCTGCACTTTAATACAAGCTCTAAAATTACCCCATGAATACGTGAAGTAACAGTTTTCGACACCGACCAATCTGAACCTTATTAACTATATCGTCGTTGTAATGTTAAAAATGTTACAAGTTATTGTATATTACCTTATTATAATAATTTAACGCTCACGCCTATCTAATATCACTGATAAACTCATGCAAAAGCTACTGCTGTCCGTTGTTTACTGTTTAATTTCAAATTATTTAAATAAATATATAAAATAAATATGCACCCACGCCCGTAACCCAGAGGGTTACGCAGAGATCATGGATTTCCATTTGGCGCGATCCTGGCACACCTCTCTCGCATCTTCTACGAATTATTTATTTACAAGTAAATGTAATAATCCATCAATAAGCTTTAGAAAATTATTGATGGATTAACATACTTTTGTACAGTCGGGGTACGAAAACCTTCGTCAGATTTTATATTCATTCCTTTACCGAGTCGTAGTACTAATACGTAGTACTTGATGAAACTAAAGCACTTGGTAGACAAACGCATATACCTAAAATTACACTTGCTTGAAATGACAACATGGCTAATAGCAAATACCTTTTTAATGGTGTAATCATTACGAGAGAGGGAGGTTTGCATCCCGGCAGTGGGGAGCATTTAAAAAAATGTTGATTTATTATTATTATTATTTAATCATTACGAAGCTCGTATCAAATATTATGTTATAAAAAATATAAAATCGATAGTCATTGCGTTTGGATACTGCGTTAGTGGCCGAAGTAGATAGAGATCAAAAGATCGCACTGGTGCATGTTCCGTGGACTTCTTAGACGTCTTTCAGAAATATTCCAAGAATTGCGATGCTATTTTAATAAGCTGAAGAAAATGAGGTTAATTTCGGATAAACGTTATGTTATTTTAATTGGTATGGAAATAACTTCCTCATCAGTCTAAAGGCGTCAATTGCTGGGCTTAGGCCTTGCTTATTAATTGCCCTTTATCCAGTTAGCCTCAAAATATAAATATGTGATTCGCAAAGATTTTCCCTCTTTTGCTACATCAGCAGAGATAAATTTATTCCTTAATAATTTTACATTTAATAAGATTGTAAAATCCGCCTCAACAAATTCGTCGTCCGGAAATCAACTTGACTATAAATTCGTCCCAATTTGTATCCATTTGTAAGCGGAATTTGCAATCAGCAAAGCTTCTTATATCACGAGTAACGTTTCAAATGATGATAATTTAATTTATTGTACATATTTGCATAATGCTTGAGTACTGCTTTTCTGATGCAAAGTATTTTTCCAAAGGTATCCAGAGTTTAATAGATGTAGATTTTAATCACACTATGTATATCTAATTTTAACTCAATAATGCTTCAAAATATTCGTATGTTCTCAGCAATAATTTAAATGACTCATGTTTTCAACTTTGCGTTGCATAAGATAAGATAAAAACGAGGGCTTGAGACTTTGAACTATAATGCGTTTTCTTATCAGTTGACGTAAGTATCTTACTAATATTATAAATGTGAAAGTTTTAATGGATGGATGGTTATTACTCTTTCACGACGAAACGGCTGAACGGATCTGGATGAAATTTGGCACAAAGATCGATTATAGTCTAAAATAGCACATAGGCTACTTTATATCTCGGAAAAATGTACGGTTCCCGTGGGATATATTTGATTTTGTTTTTACGTATGTATATATCTATAAATATCGATAGGTCGATACCATACGTAACGATATTTAATTTAAAATAAAAACAAAATTAAAAATTTTGGAGCAACTCACGATATTGATTTACATACAACAAAAAATATATATGAGGAAGAATAATTTTAAAAATCCCCGACTTAATCTACATTAAGTTGGGCCACGCTCTTTACTGGATTATACTAACGTATTTCGTTAGATCTGAGAAGTAAGAATTTAGTTCTCAGTTTCAGCCACTATACGACGCTTTCAGCGAGCATCTTATACTAAATTAAATTGAAGGCTCTGTTTGTAAGGTCAAAATAAAATTTCTGTACTATACGCGTATGTTCCATCCAAGTTCCATGAATCGCACTTGTAAGGAAAATTTTATGTATGGGTTAACACGAACGGATAAGGTACGAGTATATTAGACGAAGCGTAAAAGTAGCACCTATGATAGACAAATTAATTTATGAGGAAGAAACAATAGGACATCAAGTAGAGTTTTAGTCCTGGGTATGTCGGTAGGCTCAGGCCTAAGAAAAGATGGAATGATTGCGTAAAAGGTGACATGGATAAGAAAGGAGTGACTTTTGAAATTACGGATGATAGATAGACTTGGGAGACAAAAACCGGTTGTACCGACCGCATATAAAGTGGGAAGTGCGCAGGTACAGGAACAAACCAATTTTTAAAATTTTTGTTTGTCCGTCTGTTCTGGCTAATCTCTCTCTGGATTTGGCAATACCTGATGTTATAATAAAAAACTGAGGCTAATTTAATTTGCACAAAAGAACCAAGGTTTAACAGAATCATGTAAATTACCCATGGATTTGGGAATAAAATCATGCGTCGCCGCAGATGACATTGCACATGGTTGTAGCAACTAAATAAAAATAAAGTTTTTATTAATTTTTCGCGATGAAAACATTTAAGGGATTCGCCGCGGACGAAGTCGCGGGAACAGCTAGTAAATATATAATTTTTGCATATAATGTAACGTATACTTCAGAAGAAACATTTTAGGACTTCAGAATAACATTATTATATAAATAAAATAAAAAAGCACCAACACCCGTAGTTCAGAGCGTTAACAGAGATTACGGATTTCCATTTCCGGCAACCGCATAATGCGTAGGTAGATTATTTAGAGCATCGTTAGAAACGCAAGTTCATAGGTTTGAATCCAAAACAGTTATTGTTAACAATTCCCCAGCATTATATATTAGTATTCATTGGAATTGAATTCTATTAATATTATTTGTTTACACATAAATTCTAAGAAGTAACATACATTTAAAAAAAAAATCGTTTTCCCACAAAATCTCTCACACTTCCGCGCACCTATATAAGGTATAGTTACCTGTCTTCTATGTGTTGTACTCTTAAAGGTGTACATCATTTGTATTGTTATATTCTAGGACAATTGCAATATAAACTATTATTGTGATTCTTAGAAAAAAATATGAACTGGTCTGATTGGAAAGCATAGTGAAAAAGAAAACATTTATATTTATAAGATCAAAGTCAGTCATGCATTTACATTTTTGCTCTGCGAGAATAGGTAGGTAATGGAATACTATTGATATTTCACCGAGCCACGACAACTAAGTTATTCGAAGCGTACACTAATGGATCTATTTCAGTAAGGGCCTCCAAATGCTAATTGTCACAGACCGGACAGTGTATATTAGCAGAAAATAAAAAACGAACACTTCTGTAGAATAACCTATTTTGTTTGTTAGTTAATTTAATTCAATTTATAATAATAAATGTCAATAGCATTGTTTCAAGAAAAGACGAAATTATTATAAAAAAGGATATTAAAAAAATAATACGGCCATCCCAGCTACGTAATTTCCTTTTTGAAAGATTTGAAAAGCCTTTTTACCTTATACTGGGCGTTGAAAGAAAAAAACATTATTTCGTAATACGTTCTTTTATGGACATGATTATTTATCGAGCTTCTTTCATAGTACACGTGTTTCGATAGCATGAGTGGCATCTTTTGAGACTCCGAATTTAGAAAATCTTTTCCATTACCCAAAGTAAGAAAAATGTAAAAGGGATAAAGTAAAAAGAGAAAATTTAGAGTACGATTTATGTATGAGATATGTACCATACATGAGTAGGTCAGTGGTGTGGAAGATTAACGCGCGGTTTCTGAAGGGTTTGTCAAATTATTATTCAACTAACACTCCAATGAAGTTAATTGTCACGTAAAGATTTCAGTTTGTAAAAGAATAGAAAAGCTTAGGCTTAGCTTTGGCAGCTAGCTAGCAAATTTTTACGACGATCAACCTTTTAGAAACGGGGCGTAATTTTTCTTCTTAAGGTCACCGTATTTTACTATGTCTTTTGCGAGGCGAAACAGTTGAGATCAGAGAGTATTAATAATTTGAGATATATATAGATATTTACTATATATTTACAAATAACATTCCATTCCCGCCGGCTTGATGGATAGCATTCTACAAAATTAGGGTTTCATGCAGTATTCCGTCTCGCACGACTACCTTAGGGAATGATCTATTACCAGCGGTATTTCCATAAAAATTCCACTTAGGGTTCTTGGAGAAAAAACATACTGATTTAATAATAATAAAAGGCTCTCAACGCATCAGCTGCACCTTTGGCGTTGTAGATATTCGTAGATGGCAGTTGGTGACTTATAAGGGAAAAATAAATTGCTGGAAGATAATGGAGTTTATTTTCCTAGTAAATAAATAAAAGAAAAAAAACTAAATTTTTAGTTTCTTAGAATAGCGACGTATAATGCCTATTAACCTTAATAAAATTTTAACGTAAATATTGTTATTTATATACTTGTTCATCAATATTAACTTGCGGTTTGCATGTAGCCAATAGCCTTATTATTCCGAACAAAAGGGCTTTATTAATAGCCGAGAAAACACTCTATATGATTTTATATACCTTGGCTTTATCTCGAACCGACATAAACGGCGTTTTGTTTTGGTTTCACATAAAAAGCAACAATGAGTATTGTTGTGACAGAAATATATTTTCAATTATTAATACAAAAAAGTTGTACCTGTTCTAACAACGATTATTGTGAGATAAGCAGAAAAAATGTGTACAAAGTCAAAATGCGACGCAACGTTTGATAGCCGTTTATTGTTCAAAAATAAACTGTCAAACTTTATTCTTTATTCTATGCGTTTCCGCTAATCTCAGAAACGGCTTAACCAATTTGGGTGCAGTTTTCATTAATGTATTGTGGTAAGCTTCACTTAACATTTAATGGTTCATAAATAAAAAAGTTATATCAATTTAAAGAACCATGTTAAACATTTGTTCGATTAAAATTCTATAAAATAGCTGTTTAGTTGAATAGGTTGAACTTTTAAAAGGATGATGATTGAAAGTTTATATAAAGTTCAAAACAGGACAGTTTCGGGGTTTTACAAGCATCAGCTAGACACACTGTGCATTGAGATTTTCATAGCACACGCTCGTATTTCGGAGACGATTAAGTAGGTAATATTATTTCGTTTAAGTAAAATTGCAGGGCAGGTGAAACCGTGGGGTAGTATTTAATATAATTAAGCTTAGTATGTTTGTACCTCGTATCACATCCCGTATCGTACCGTACTGTACTACCTTCAGCTCAATGCAGCGTATGTAGGTAGACCGATGACTTAAGTCATCGCAAGAGTCCACTAGATGGGAAAAGTAGGAAATCTATCTTTGTGGCGATTATTGGGAAATCAAGCAGTTGACATCTGACATAAAAATCCATGCAAGTTGAAAATCTAAAACATACAGCGGCTTTTTATTGCACCAACAATTTCCATGTTTCACGTGGTTAAGCTCTGATTGAAATGAATTGCATTCTGAGTAACGGATAGTCAGCAAATACCAGCTTTTACACCCTCATTCATTAAATGGGAATTTTATACTGCAGTTTAACTATTTATTGTATCGAAATCAATATTCCGTAATTTAAAAATTTACAACGGTAACGTCATATATTTTGTACGTGGCAAAGTATTTCCATAAGACAGATTTTAAAAGTATAAATATAATATAAATAATAAATAAAAACTCACGCCCCATATTGATAGTCTAAAGTTAAACCTCCAATATTGTATAACTACTATAATACACTCATAATTAAAGATAAAAAATGCTAACGGTTTAAAAATCTAGAAATATTTTACTTATTATTGATGTTTTATTAACAAAAACAAACTAGCAAATTAAAAATTAGGTACTGCTCACAGTTCATTTTGATTGGCTATGGTTTGTATCTCAGGGTGGATTGAACCGCTTTACAGCTCGTTCGACCACTCACTGTGGGAGCAGCTAAACAGTGTATTTGTGGCGTGGCGTACTCTCCGCACGTATGGAAGTATAATGCCGTCGAAGCTGTCCATTAATTAATTTTATACACTCGTTACAGCACGTATGTAGGTATAGTATAGGTTATAGGTCGTCGCCCAGTAGTTAGTATCAATAAATTATGTACTAATGTAGTAGTAGTTGAATATCAATAAATTATGTACTAATAGTGAATAGATAAGTATGTAATTTTTAAATGGGTTACACATTCAGTTTATCATTAATAATATGATTTCCTGTGCCTAGATCCACGTATAGACGCTGAACCAGCGAAGTAATTAATCTACTCTGATGATAATTTTTTTCTGCTACGTTTTAATTTTCAAGAAGATACTGGATATTAAAATTTTCTGAACTTTTAACAAAATGTTGCGTTTAAGCTTAACGTAAAGGTCAGTTGACGTCGAACGTGAAAACGGGTATTTATTTTTTCTGTTAAGTGCTCCGCACTGGGTAAGCGGAAAGCTTTGAAAGCTGTTAAAGTAATGTTATTATCGACATCGGTGCATTCTATCGTATATGAAAATATTATTTGTTTAAGTGTTATTTTATAACTATTATTGTTTATAGCCGAGTCACGATTAATGGACTATATATATAGACTAGAATACGATACGTATAAAAGAATACAACCAACCCACAATTAGCTCTCTATCGTTTTGTATTTTGATTAAGCATCTTAGTAATCACTTATGTTATAATTATTTATTACTGTTGAGGCATTATTTTTTAGAGCATAAGAGGACAAACGAGCAAAGGGCCACCTAAGTCTAAATGATCACTGCGGCCTATGAACATCCGCCAAACCCGGCTTTATGGAAGGAATACGCTCTTTTCTTGAAGAGCCTTAAGTCGTATAGGATTGGTTCGGAATCGTATAGGAATCGTTCGACAAGGCAATCGCATTGCCGTGCTTGGCAGAAAGTTACGGTAGTGGAATGCCAACAGGTGGTGTAGATGGCATTTGGAGCTTTGAAAAAATGTGCGATGACGAAACTTCAACTCAATTATTTTATTCAGGTATCTGAACAGGAACACGCGGGCAATTACTATTATAACAAAATGTAACTATCTCTGAGTTCAATATGTAAGGCTCGACACGTGACGTGACACTGTACTTGAAATAGCCCAGGAATAGTGAACTGTTGTGCAACAGCTAAAATGACCTCATGAATATTTAACGACGCAGCGCCACCGCTTTCGACGTCCAAACTCCAACGCTTCCACATTATTACACACAATTTCACGTTAGTCGTAATGCAGCGTGCATTGCTAGCTTGATATAATCAATACATTTACTAGAAATAACCAATGGAAAGCGAAAGAACTACGAACTACTCCTAAAAACAA
>JWHW01022545.1:259336-273932 GCA_000931545.1 Papilio glaucus
TTTGAAATGTATTGTTAGACCAACAAGAGTTTTACGTATAATACTTGTTTGATAATAAACAGTGCTAATATCCACGACCCGTATGAGGCACCGAAGCGTTAAGTGATTAATGAACTGCGTGTATTCATAACCCAGTAGAAACAATTAGAATATTAGCTGGTGCCCAAGATAGGAGTGAAAGTAGGGGACGTCCAAGAAGAAGTTATATCGATCAGATTAGTGACATACTAAAAAAGGGCAATATAAGGAGTACCCGTAACCGACGAGCATGCATGCGTAGATGTAGAAGAATGTATGGATGTAGAAGAAGCGAGAAAGGTGTGCACAGATGGCGCGAAATGGAAATATATTTACTTACGGTGCTGGCACACCTCTCTCGGAGCATACCTAAAGAAACGCTGCACTCTCAGTACCGCCTTTCTTTGGTATGTCACCAATATGGTTGCTAAAGGTTTTCTTGATTTTATAGTTAAGAAATAATTTTATTTGTCTGTTTTAAAAACTAATGTTAAACAACAAAGAAAACGTTCCATAAAAGAATCGAATAATATTTCTATCCGATCAATTGCTATTTTACTTTCAAATGAGGTTTTGCAACTTAGCCGAGTTTGCAGAAGTTCTTGAAACAAAGGCTAGGATAAACGGGCGCCGGGGTCTTGAGTGCAACAGTTAAATTGATTCATGAATATTGAACGGCGCAAAGTTAATGTTACTAACATTTGAAATATTCATATTGACTCTGCTGCAAATCCAAATACTAAAATCGATTATGTTTTTTACAGAGACTAAACGCTCAAGAAGATAAACTGATTGCATCACAAGATAGTAAATTAAATAACAAAAACATTTATTCCAACATTAAAACAAGATACAAACAAATTATAAATAACACAACAATAGCACAATATTACACATTAAACAAAGAAAAGTAATCAAAACTATTTGGTACAGAAACCTATGTTATACACATATGGGTATGAAAAATTACAAATTACTAAAACCTATTTTTAAACGCGAAAGTTTGTGAGGATTTTCTTAAGTATTTCAAGTAAATACGTACTACTAAATATATTTGAACTCATTCTATTTAAACAAACTGATTTTAAGAAGTAATATATATTAAGAAGTGTGACAACATAACTATCACGGAAGTTGAAGTAATTTGGAGTCTAGAACAACCATGTAAAGGAATACGTCACCTGAGCCAAATAACACGAAATCACCTTTACCAGTTATTGCGCCTCCGGGTAGTCGTCTCTCGCATTCGTATCAAATTTACATATTTGTAGGTACAATAAGCCTTTGTCTACCCAAGCAAAATCTCACCCGGAATTTTGAGTGGGTGCAAACTACGTTATAATACAACCAAAGTTTCTTAAACTACTTAAAGGTTAATAGTGTTAAGTTTTGGATTATTTGCTTACCCGAGGAGATTTATGATATGAAATTTACACACAATGTTTCTAAACTTGTAAAGTAGCTGGCATAATTCGTACTTATTAAAGTAATTATTAAATTAATGCATGCTCAATCACTTTTAAAACAAAGTGCTGAGATAATTTGTTATTTATTTATTTGCGGTTCACCGCTCTCAGTTCAGTTTCGGTTCAGCGGTTTACTTGGTATTAAATAACAGTTATGCATAGACATCTGCAACAAGCTGATGAGTTACAGAGACGTTGCCTACCATAGACAGAGGAAGGAATAAAAAGAAAAAAGGACATTTCCTTCTCCTATCCACCCCTCACCCGTCAAATCCTGTTTTTGCTTTACTTTGATATGTTTTTGCTGTACTTTGAATGTTATTTCGATGTCTGTTTATAGTTAACTTTTACATGTAAATCCTTGTCCGCTTATTCCATAAACAAAGTTTGCTAGGCGGTCACTATTACATTAATTGCTATTTTGATCGATATATGGGCAAGAGTAAAACTTATTTCATGAATATTAAACAAACGAACACAACCCTTTACTACGCCGTATTCAAATCAACTAAAGTGTTAAACTTTGTTTAATTTAGTTAAATGTACCTAAAACAAAGAATTATTTCAACAATTACGCATATTTTCTGGGCTTTTTGGCACGCTTTTATATAGACCTTTACATACTATACATCTACGTACTAAGTATTGAGATCGTATGTCGGGATTTTTAGTCGCTTATTATTATTTTTTTATCTGTAGAATATAATTTAAAAATATTTTTTATTTGTCATATTACATGTATTGTCCTGGAAGATAAATTACCTCAATGGCCCAAATGCAAGGTGGGATTTTGAAATATGGAGGCGGCATACTCGGCGCCGATGCTTATAATAATATATCTATGTAATATAATAATCTCAGTGGCTTAGTGTCTTTTCTCCTCCAGCCATATTTTAGGTAGCTGCACGCTATGTGATTTTTTATTATCTTCAACCGTTAAGTCGATATAAAGTACTAGCAAATAGCGTCTAATAATACTAATATTACATACCTTCATTGTCGATGTTAATAGAACGTAATGTTCGGTAAGTAATCGACGTTTAAATGTTTGTATTAGTTCTTTTACTATTTTTAATTATTATTGTTATAATTTTTGTGTCTGTTTTTCATTTATCCTTAGTCACACGATAACAAAACTTATTATTTTAATAAAGAACCATAATATTTACATGTTAATATTAAGTATACTGTAATTTCAGGTCAGTATACTTTCAAAGTATCATGTAGTATGAAGGTTAGCACTGAAAATCACCGCCGTGGTGGGGATTTTGACTTCCGGCACAGCATAATGCTAAGCTGTTAACCTCATTTACTGAATATAGGACTATTTATAACTTTGTTATTTAGATATATATTTTTTTCGGTAAATAAATATATTTTCTTTCTTTCTTTATAATCCGTAAAATTAGTTTCATTTCAATGTTTAAATCATTTCATTAATCACTGTCATTCAAATATATCACTGGCACATAAACCTGTCGATAATAATTTCTAAGTCTGTCGGTATATTTTTATACTTACAACAAAAATATTAAATAGAAAATCTCATGAGTCTTCAATAAGACCCGCTTTCACGTGACCTTTTATTGAAAGCAGTAAATTAAAAATCAGCGTTTTACATCGACCTTTCAAAAATAGTAATCCCGATTTAAAACTGTCAGCACGTTTTCAATGATCTCATCAGAGTTTAATTAATTTTACGTTTAATTTTATCGAAAAAAATCTAATAAAAGCAAAATAAATATTGTTAAAATTAATGCCACGACTTTGTAGCCCTTCATAGAACTTATCATAATAACATTTCAATATTTGTTTACAAAACTCTTTCAATTTTCTTTCATGTTTGTATACATAATTCATCCTTCCGGTTTGAAGTTACACGAAAGCAATTTAGATCAGTGAATACACGGATGCTTGCAGAAATGCATTTGAAAATCTCCGGCAACATAGTTTGCTTAGTTCTACGATAACGGATAATTTCTCAACAGCAACATTGATTTTAGCGCAGCGTGTAATGAATTCTCTCAATGAAACTCTTGCCTTGTTTTAGTTTCATTTAATCCTAGTTCCTTCAAATTGCAATAATTAAAATTGAAACTGCTAACTAACTATTATATTACACAATGTACTGAATTAAACAAATGACTTAAGTGACAAACTGCTTGATGACAGCAAGAAGTTATTGATCGCGGGTCCACTGAATGACGGTGGACTGATTTTTGTGGCATAGATCCGTTTTTATTCGTCAATAACTATGCTTTCTAATAACTGATAAAATTTCTTAAGGTGTTCAAATTGTTGTTATTATTTAATAAACTACATTTAATTCATATAGTATCTCCAGATAGTTTGTCGGTAAATGTAATCTTGTAAACAAAAATAAAGTGGAAAACCCGTGTGAAATTCGTTGTGAGATTTTATGTAGGGCAGCGAATATCCTTAAAACATTACACATTATTAAGCGATGAACGGAATCAAAAGGTTGTTCAATTGACGGTAGTTGTAAATAGTAAATAATTAACGCCGCATTTCGTATTTGTGCTCTGTAGTAGAATAATTTCTTACTTTAAGAAATCAGCTTCATCAGGAACCTTTCAGTGAAATCCTACAGAATATAGAAAGAATATAAAAATATAAAATAAAGAAAAAAAACAGTCTAAATGTTCAAAATAAGCAACTGGTGACTTTCGATGGAGGCCACCTTGTAAAAAACTCTTACATCCGATAAAATTGAGATTTCCAATATTGCAATTCAAAATGTACCTGATATGCCATTAGTGGTTGAAAAGTGAAGCCTGGAAAGCGTCCCAATTGAAGATTTTTCTTTAGCTTCCGTCATGTGTTTGCATTTACGCTTAATTTACGCTTAAGAAACACTAAATGACCTTTTTTTCTTTTTCTTGTTATTTTAATAACGTGTTCTTTATTTCACCATTTGAAATTTGTGAATATTGCTGTCAATGTCTTTGGAACACTTTGACGTGTGACTTTGTATAAGTATTTATATCATATCTGAAAAAATATCATTACAATTAAATATATGCTGCTATAAAACCCAAAAAGGGCGAACGATACGAGAGACAAGAAATATTGCGATAAGAAAGATAAAACGAACATACCTTAGTTCAATTTTATGTGTAATAATACGGACAGTTTAAGAAGCAGGAGCTGTTTTACGAACGCAAAGTTTAGCCTATTTCAAATTGCTTTCGTTATTCTTCCGGTAATAAAAATAGTAAGATTATCAAAAATATAACACAAATCCGATTCCATGGCGGCGATAGCAACTGGAATGTGATTAAGGGATAGTTTGAAAATGAACACCAAACGAGTAGCGAGTCTACTTTGACTCTCCGTTTTCTCGATTTTTTATGCAAGATAATTGTTTGCTACACTATATAATATATTGTTGTAAAATTTCCCAGACTGACTTCTGTCATCTGTAGGACCTAATTAACATGCCGAATAGCTATTAGCATAAGGATTATCGAAGAACAATTAACATTTTTGTTCTCAGGCGGTCTCTAACCAGAAGCATTCGCCTGCATTGTAACAGTTCAGATTCGGTTTTGAGATTGAGTTTTTGTAATGCTCGATTCTTCTCACCCACATATGTGCGAGGTTACGGCAATCCGCTGGATGAGTATTGCAAAACATATATCTTTTATTGATCCTTGAGGATGTCTAATGGATGTTGATAAATGTAGTAAAAATCCCTCTCATCCAGAGGCCTCCCGCAACCTTGACCAGATCATCGGACCATCTCTCATCTTGTGGGAGACCTACCTACGCTGCGGCGACCTGCAAGTGGCGGCTGCCTTTCCAGGACTTTCAGAATTTTTAATAGGAATATATAGGAAGTAGCTGGAACGGCAAACTTCGTTACGCCGTATAATTAATTAACGCCCCCGCAACACTCCTTGCAGATGCGATTTTGTAAAAACCGTTCTGAACACTACTCTGCAAAGGTCATTCCTTCCAAATTTCAAATCTCTAGGCCATATGGTTCTAGAGATATAGATATGGGTCAGTAGATACTTGGAAATCTCTTACATATATATTTACATACCTATTCCTAATGTTACATATTTAATTCCGTTAATCGTTGTAAACACGACAAGAGTAGCTTAACGTGTTCACATTTGTATTTACGTGGGAATAGTGGACCGTAATGCAACAGCTAGAATTAGCTCATGAATATTTAACGAGGTGAAGTCACCGCTCCGGCGTCCGCGCGACCGACCGCGCGACCCATCGCTCGCCTCGCATTATTACTGACATTTTCATAGTCAACTCAAATGCAGCGCTCTGTTCATAGAATCGCTTAGTAATATCGTGTTTGTCAATATTTCAAAATGCATTATAAAGCTTGCCTGTCTCCCTATCCTATCTTTTTACCCTTTCATATCTATAAATACGTAATTTTTTAAATTATATTTCAATCTGTAACGGATTTATAACTAAATCCTGAGGCATGAATACAAGAGGCATAAGTATTGATTTTTAATAAACATAAAATAAACGCCATAAAATCCGTAAAATTAGTTTTATTCCAATGTGTAGTAAATTCCAAAAGTCGCTATGTATTTTTTTCGATTTCACTAATTCTTTTTTTAGAGTTGGTTATTGTCTGCAAAAGGTACTTATGAAAAAAAAGTTGCGCGGGAAATTTGTAAAATGAAGTAAACTTAACGATCATATTAACTTTTATAATGTATTTAATGTTAGTGCTTTTGGCATAACTGTCAGTCGTTTGACAGTTACCGCGATTACCTTAAGTACATACGGTTGAGTAAAGTAAAGAGTAAAGTTTGTATGGAGAAACTACCCATGCGAAACAGGGGCGAGTCAATTTTGGATTTCCTTTGAGCTTTTTAGATAGAGTAAAAACCTCTTTGACATTTATATAGACAATTCAAGTAAAATAAGCGGTTACTTATTGACCTCTGTTCGAGATGAAGATTTTTTATCGGCATTTCGAGAGTTCATTGGAAGTCTAATGATCATAACGTAATGTTAAATTTCTTGCTTAATGGACTATTTTGTTCTTGTTCTTCTTATACTGTACTATATATTATAAAACCGTTCTATACTATTTCCGTTAAACAGAAATTCAAATTGAATAAAACTGCTTTGAATGTTAGGACGATTAAACAAAAGAAGTTCAGCGAAAACAATGATTTACTTTATTTTTAATAAAATAGAAACAAGTAAAGTAAGACATTAGATCTAATGAAGACTTTCCGTCTGCATTTGCCGACCAAGTACACAGCCGATAACAATCTAGACAATACCTAATAGACGCTTAAACTGATATAATCTTAAATACTACGGGGCCTTTAATTCAGAAAGAAACAACTATTAAGTGTTAATTTTACTCGCGCCTTAGATTTATTTTAACGATACTAGAGGAAATAAGGACTAACTTTCTTAACAAATGTTTTATTTTAGGGAATCATTATTAACTAAAAAAACTACTGCCTAAAAATTGATGCTCAAAATTTTTACGACAAACTAGTGATCCGTCCCAGCTTCGCACAGGTGCCACTATAATTAGTTATAATATAATTTTAATCCGATCGCTGACAAACTTTACAGGATCACCCGATAGGCTAATCTGGAAATTAACTGAAAACTTCATCTACATTCAGGTCCAGCAGGTTCGGAATCTATATGAAACATACACTCATCGCCTTTTATATTGTGGAATTATGTAAATATGCAACGACTTACTGGTTATTAGACAACCATAAAAGCAGTCAGTTGGTACGCTACAGCCCATTAAGGAAAAAGCTCGCTTCTTCCCGAAGAGTTCTAAGTCATTTCAGAAATACCTGTACCCATCGATGATTTCACCAGGTGAACTTTGGCGAAATCGGACATGGTAAAATTACGTTCAAAAGATTACGGGGCCTTTACACATTAAGCGTATAAAATCGTGGTAGTAAATATAAACGTATGTGTTTTGGGTTGACAAAGGAAAACGCGATGTTGCCTAAAATTCTGTATTACCGAATTGTGTCGGTCATATGTACTCTTTAACATAGGTAAACGTCTAACGATCTAACAAGCAATTCCTTTTGATCCACAAAGCAAAAACATTTATTTATAATTAACGAATGAAAAAAAGTGAAAACAAATAAGGAAATAAAATTAAAAGTTACATTGCTTTCCCGGGAAGTACATTCTAGATATGCCACGCTAATTGAGTTTCAACACAAATTACTCCCGAGGAAACACTAATGAACAACATTCATTCCAGACAGTTTCTTTAACTTTTTTATTTAAGTCTAATTCTTTTTTTACTTGTGTTATTTTCCTTTTCAACTTTTTAATAACTAAAAATGAATATTGACTTTTACATTATTAACCTTGTACGCCCTAACTGTGACTGGAATCAAAATTATATAGGTATCGTTGAAATTCATTCCTAATAAATTACCTCCGTCGTGGTTATAATGTCGATTAACAATTATTTCTCGACTCTAACATTATCTTTTAAATCATAATTTACTACTTTTTTGTCAATTATATAAAACATTTCAGGCATACTTTAATAATTTTACTTTACATTACGAGGGTCCTGAAACAAAGAAAAAGAAATTAGATACTCCATGGTCCATGGTACATTTGATTGAAATTGGCAAGTACCTTTGTAAACGCTGGGTATTTAGTTATAAATTAAAAAAAAGAGAACGCTCGGAAATCTTAGTAATTTTTTTAAATATATTTTTTGTAGTACTCGACGTGATTTTCGTGTTATTATTTATTATGAATTTAAGGTTTAAAGCCTCAAAAATGTTTTGGAATATTATAAAAAGATTTTTTTTAAATTGTTTGTTTAAACTGTCAAATATTATATTCCCTCAGGGCGTATTTTGGCGATATTTGGCTGTACGCTCAGTTATAAAACTCGTAAAATGTGTAAACAAGGAAAGAAACGAAAAATTTCAAAAAATATTTTGCTACCTTCGACCTCGTTTTCAATGTCGTGAGCAGTGAAATGAGTTTTACAAAAAAATTACAAAAGAAAATGCTAGGTATAATTCATTCATTTTCGCTCGGCATCCTTTATATTGCGGAATCGTGAATTTTAAAACACAGTTATTATTGGACACAGGGAGTTTTTTTTGCAAAGGGCTATAGAAAGGGAATGTCTGGTCTGGAATCTTTTTCGAGAGATCGTATCAGAAATGACATTATCAGTAGAACTAATTTAATTCATATGGCCAGAAAAATTGATAAGCATATGATGTGTGCATTGTTCGTAGAAGGGATCGCAGAGGCATCGGGGTAGCCGATGAGAGCACAAAATGCTTGATTGTCGGGCAATGTACTAGAAAACTCAACGTAGGCAGTCCGCCAACAAGAAGTGATGATCAGGTCGAGGTTATAAAATTACTTATGCCAGCCCCACTCACCCTGAGGAAGAGCCCCCGAAGGGCTCGAAACTAGTCGGTACATACACCGAACCACGCGTGAGTAAAGCCGTTATAATTAGTGTGTCAAGTCAAGTTTGTTTGAGGTCACTGGATGAGGCCGACAGTATAATATGTAATTGTAAAATATATTAGTGAAGTCCTGGACGCGTGATAACCGAATGCTGCCATGCCATTTGTTGTTTTATCTGGTAGTGCCAAGAGATCAAAGAATTTAAATATTTACTTGTTTTGATGTATGTTTCGTACCCTGTTAAAAGCGTAGGTGAACACTGATTATATATGCTGCTTGTTAAATCTTTTTACGCAGTTATAAGTTAAATGTGATAACTACTCTAATGTAAACTCGCTTGCTATTAAATTTGATATAGTCCCCACAAGCAGTAAACTGTTATGTAATTCAATATATGTTTAATATTCATAAAGAAATTACTCTTGTTAGTTCGAACATTAACAAGGGACGATGTTGGTCAACGCCTTGGGATAGTCCATTAAACTTCCAAACTTTGAGCGCAATATCCAGTTACTGAATAGTTTTACTGACTATCTGTGTTAGCTTAGTCCCATGGGTATGAACTTAGGTTTAAAGATCTTTACTTAATGATAATATAAAAGTATAGTGAGCTGCTGATTTCTGTTGTTTAAAAAATATTTACAAACCCTGTCCATTACTCTATAGTGATAACCTGAAAGAAAAAAACAATACGATCCAGATCAGTCGAAACTAGGAACGAAAGATACACGATGGGTGAAGTAGCACACCAGACTAAAGCGTTCCTACCTGATGCGATGCAACTGAAGCTTATAAAACAGTTCGAAAAATAAAGCTCACACCTGCAATGGTACAAATACCTACAGGACACGGCGGCTTCTCAGCGTACTTAAATATATATTTAAACTCAAGTCTAACCCGGAATGCAATTGCGATCAGTACAATCAGGAAACAGTTCTGCATGTCATACTAGACTGTCCTCGGCACGACTCAGAGCATTTTCACCTGGAACAGAAAATGCATAATTACCAAAGATAATGTTAGGTTATGATAAAGTGCGAAACTAATTTATACAATATTGCACAAAAATTGTAAGAAAGAAGGTATGATGACAACAAATGAGCATATCATCATCATAGAGCATCATCAATCATAACAGCAAATCAAGGTTAAAAAAAATTAATGTAATGACCGAGTAATGCTAAAAAATATCTGACCATGATGTTTAAGGGTTTCTAGCAATACTTACAAAAATAAACAGAAAAAAGCTACTGCGCTATACAGGGAAAACGCTCGTCACATTTACGTGTAAGACTAAATAACCTCAGCAAATCGCAGACAACAGTAACCAATTATGTACAACCCAATAGATGTAAAGACGTGATCACTTAATGATATTTATTTTCACAATTTAACATACAAAAGATTATCAAAAGTGAGACGCAAACTAATATAATCTTAATAAACGAAAATGAATGTTTGTTTACATTTTTGTGCCGTATCGATCATCCGACTGCGTTGAAACTTTGTCAACTTGTAGCTTGCACTTGCGAGAAAGTTATAGGCATTGGACAAATATTAGCGTATATATATTTTAAATCGTACTTTCACCGGAGTTTACTACCTCAGTTGAGATAGAAATGTTATGTGGTCATCCATATGGTAGCCACAGTACTGCTTGTTATATTTTAACATATTAGTAACGTTATAAAAAGGATTTTATTGCAGTGGGCGAACTATTGAACCGATTTTATTTTTATACCATAAGAATTTAGAATAAAGAGAAGTATACAATATCTAATTTATTATTATATATGTATAATATATCATACAATATTGCAATCCACGCGGGCGACGCCGAACACAAGCAGCAAGTACACAACAAACAATTAGTCGGTTTGAGTATGGAAACAGCTATGAGTAGGTATAGATATATGAATAAATAGTTTTATAAATAAGAGTGCTTTCGGCAAAACCCAGAGTGAGATTAAAATTTTGTAAGCATAAATACAATACAATACGTCTCGATACAAATGCGTAGGCAAATATTTTCGTATTTACATCGGCTCCTCGACTCCCACACATTCGGTCGGATTCGTATCGATTACGTAATGGAATTTAAATGATGAACGTTCCTATTTACCAGTGACTTGAATGCGATTGCTGACCTGTATTTTCCTTACAAGACTATCCTTTTAGCTCTATCAACAATTTAAGGTCTTACCTTGCGATAAAATAGCTGAATACGTTGCCGTTTTCTGACGAGGGCTCAACTTACTCTTGATCCGAATCAAATCCTTATATTCATTCAGCTTATTCATCGAATTCTGTGTAACATAAAGAAACAATTTGTAGTAAAGACTAAATCTATTTGATTGATTGAATTTTTTCGATTTGATTTTTCTGTACAAGTTTTTTCTATGTAAAGCAAACGAGTAGGTGACCTAAGTGATCACCACCGGACATTAATACCCACATTAGTAAAAGTGCTTTAGGTGAACTGTGTTTTTGTACCCTAAATCGTACATGGAAATACCCATTAAGTGAGATCATTCCACGAGCCATGAAGTATCGGACGGCTCTGTATTGTGACCCATCAAAATGATGTGGATGAAATTTAAATCTCTCTGGTGTTGAATGGAAGCGAAGTTTACAGCAGGAATTGTTCCTAATAGTTTTTCATATAATTCTACACGCCCTTAAACATATTTCTTCTAGATCTACTTATTTTAGTATACCTTAAAATTTGTGCATATTTTTATGTACGTATGACATAAGCTCGAAAAGGATTTAAAGTTTTATGGGTGTAATAAGAGTAATACAATCAATAAAAAAATGTATGGGAAATTCTACAAAAAAAAACGAATTTAAAATCTTTTAATATTAATTAAAAACTCACTAACATTTCTGCGACGTTGTGTTTACTGTTTACTCCATTTTTTTTAATATGCCGTTTCACTGGAATCTATTATATATATTTTGTTTCGTCCAACTCCAACGACCAAATACTACACATTGAAATTAAACTTATCAAATAGATTTTATATCATTACGTGTTTCAAGTACTTTTAAGTTCTGATGTGTTTGCTTTAAAGCAGTCGCGGAGGGACTGAGATGTCAGGCGTCCTAATGTCAAAGTTTGACAAACAAAGACGTCGGGAACAAAAACATTAAATTAACGCGATAAAATCCGTAAAATCAATTTAATTTTAAAATAAAAAGGGATATTTTGACGGAAGCCATTCAAATATTAACAGTGGCTGAAGTTATTCCTACCTAAGTAGTATATGTATATTTATATCAACACAATGTAATTACTGCATGGAATAAAAAGGTCAAATAAATTAATCCACCCTTATACCGAGCGAATCAACGCGAAGAAGTACAATACCGCTAAATATTGAAACGCTCCTTTGAGCAGCCTTTTTATTCTTCCTTTTTTCCAGATAATACTTTGTACGTACTTCTTTGTACGTGGTTTAAGGTTACAAAGGTTTCATTACATATGTAAGATTATGCTTCGTTAATCAAAAACATGTTTTTATGACAACACCTCTATATATTTATTATTTACTACCTCTGTAAAGTATGTACTTCAAAGTAAAAGTACTTAAATTATTTCTATATAAACTCTAACTCAGCCGAAAATACTGCTGCTCACCCGAAGCCAATCATTTTGTGTACTTGTCACATTTCACAATTATTTATTTAGACTGGATAACTGTGTAAAGAAACGTGATGACCACTTATGGCAACACGGTGCTATCTAGAATAGTGTAATGTAAAACAAAGGTATGTTTTACATTACACTATCACCGCCAATACCATTTTAACCCTCAAACTTCAGCTGTTACGTCTAGGAGGATCACTTATTTTTCTAATCCTACAAACATGCAGTGATCTTTGCACAATAGTCCTTGGCGGTAGAAAAATACGCACGGTGTTACCAGCCTAAACAGACTCTGTGTCACTTCGGATTAAATAAAAATAAATGTCTGTAACTAACAATAGTATTGCTATCGGATAAAGCAGTAGGTACCTAAGGTGTACTTCACGTGTTAAAGCCTTATTGTTCTACAGGGAACAAGTATTACAGATTAATTGGATTCGATTCAATTCGTCAAAGTGATCCGTTTGCTAGGCGGCTGCCAGTACTTCTCTCTAATTGTATTGTTTACTTTGAATCCAAATCCAATTCTGTTAGACATAATTGTTGCAAATCACAATAATTCTACCAAGTTTCTTTAAAATTTAAAATAATTGTTAAAAATTAAATAGTACTTAAAAGTGCATATTATAATTCTTTTGGTAAAATTGTTTAATTAATCACAGTTTTAGTTCAAAATTTATAATTGTTGAAAATTAGGTTTAGACAAACTGTAGCGTTTTACTTCATTAACATGCGGACAAAACGGTTGTTACAATTTAACAAATGAGATTAAAAACATGTACGTCGTGTTTACGTCAGATCGCCAAATAGCTGTGCTAATTCAGTGAACATTTTATGACCACTATTAGACTGATAGGATCATTAGAAAGTGAACGATCTAACAACGTGTGAAACTTTACACTATAAAACGAAATTGTGCCAAGGTCTTTATGCCCATTTTATACATTCAATAGCGAATTCTCACAAATCGTAAAATCTAGGTCACCTAGATTGCCTCGGTTTTGTACACACTTTTGGCAGAAGAGGTTTTTGTCAACATTCTCTTATGAGAATATTAATATACCAAAATGCCAAATATGATAAGCTAGGGATCCGCCCCGGCTTCGCGCGGGTAGCACTAATTATCTGTAACAAGGAAAACACGTGTGGCGTGTGACGATAGCGTTCCTATTACACTGTTAGAGGATCAAAAATAAAAAAATAGGAATTTATTTATTTGTAATGATAAGTGTTTATGTCAATTTTCAAGTTATTCTGCTGAAGGA
Source organism: Papilio glaucus (assembly GCA_000931545.1). Taxonomy (NCBI): domain Eukaryota; kingdom Metazoa; phylum Arthropoda; class Insecta; order Lepidoptera; family Papilionidae; genus Papilio; species Papilio glaucus. Next base: position 273,187 of record JWHW01022545.1, read on the forward strand.
AAAGTATTTCTACAGTCAAACTTTCATTCCCTATTTTATATCTTTAGGGAATCGATTTGTAAAAAATCCTTTTTAGTGCTCTTTTACGTAATATCCGTTTGCTCAATGAAGTGTGGTAGAGAGCCTTTTGTTTATCGCAGGCTCACAGCTTATAAATTTTGCACCGGCAATACTAGTGCATTTTTATAAGGTCTCAAAAGAAGCATTTTTGATTTAAGAATTATCATTCAAGTATGCCTTCAGCTGGAAATCGAACCCGAGGCTCACGTTATAATAGTCACTAGCACTCCACCGGGAGTCTGAACATTTTACAAAGTAAAACATTATTATACTTTTGCTATAACATTTCACAACAAAGCGGTGGCTATATTGAAATATGCTTTGTGATTCCCAAACAATTACAATCGTTTCATAACACAGAGTATTAAATATTCTAATCCCAGTAATCGTTCAATACATTTCGGTTTGCGAGTTTTTAAATCAACTATTGTTGTATATAACAAAACATTTTTTAATCTGTGCTATTTTTCAATTAAAAGAAAAAAACTTTCAAACAATCTGTGAGCACGACGGGCAACTTATTAAAGAAGTTTTATGTCTACACGCTTCCACCTAAAAACTCGTGATCCATAAAATTTTGCTTTACTAGGATGAAGTTTATGACGAGAATTTAATTGCAACTCTAGGTCACTGTTTTGACTTCAAAATTGTAAAAAGTAAATCAAATCAAAAAGATGCGAAAGAAT
>JWHW01022545.1:278086-302671 GCA_000931545.1 Papilio glaucus
TAAAGCTTTTCATTTCCGTTCCAGTTATATTCGGAGCATGCATTAATTTGGTGAAGAGCAACGCGCGGCGCTACTTGCTAGCATTACACTCACCGCACATTATGCTCAGGCTCACAGACATGCATTGCCTTTATTCGCGTTAAAACAACGAAAAACAGAATTAAGCAACATAACATATATTTTTTAATTGTAGAAAGACATGAAACTCGTTACATTTCGCTTCATGAAAGTTCCCTCGTATGGAGCATTGAGCCTTTGATCTGCGCCAACTATGGTTACAGAAGTAGAGGAGGAATGTGATGTGAGGAAAGCACTTTTAAAACACCATCAAATCGGAATGCTAAACGCGTTGTGAGTGACAGCCCAAGCCGTGGTCGTTTGTTATATCTTGATAGAAGCGTTGCTGGAGTTTCTTCCGCTACTTCTTCAACCAGCGCTAACGCTTTCCGAAGTGGTATTAATCTAAAGTTAATATTAACTGTGCTGTAAGGATTAAAGGACACAGGAAAAGTAAATAAACGCTAAGTACGTTCATTTTTATTATTATAACAGACTTTAAGTGGTTATTATACTGAAGTGCCCTTTGGTTTAATCTGTGTTTTGTTGCAAATATAATTCCTGACTATGAAACGTAACTTGAGTAGCATTCTCACATCTTATAATGATTGAAGAAAATAAATAAAAGTAAAATAGTTTAAGATGTAACCAACTTGGTGATACTTTGGACTGTTTCTGGACTTGCAATTGAGAAATAATTGGCGGACTCCTATTATTCTATGATATAATCCTTGAAACGAGCAAATAGTGGTCAAGGTTACAGTAAGAGGAACTTTCTAACAATGCGGGCAGACTCTAAAATATCCGTTTTTTGGATCAAACAATTTATCCAACTGTTTAGCGAGAACTTCTAAGATGTTGGTTGAAGCTCTTTGCTAAAAGTTCGTTCACCGATACGACTATCGGAAAAATTGTAGTCGATATCCTATAAAATTTATAATTTAAATATGGAAGCATTTCCTACAGTATTAATTATACGCGCTCATTCCATATCGTCCCCCGCTGTTTCACGATGAGATGTCAAAGCTAGGTAGTTTCTTTAGTTGACAGTTTCGGAGCACTTTCAGAGAGCCCCTCGCCCGAAACACTCAAAAGGAAGCTCTTAGCGAGTATGTAGGTAACATTGTACGGCTAGCGAAACAATGGATTGATCATATCAGCGAGTACGTGAGGGAGGATCTTTCTTTCCTTTTTTATACTATAAATATTTTTTTGTAAAACTCCAAACAATTGATTTTAATCATATTGGTTTTAAATATCCATTTATTATAAGTTCAATTTTCTAGTTTTTTTATCACATATGGTTGAAAAATTTATTGATTGTGATAGTAATTATATACGTTTATAAATATGTTTATGTCTGCGATTTTAATGTACCATGATTTCTCAAAGAGCTCGACGTCGTTATCCACAATGCATTTCATTCATACGAGGCAACTCAAAGCGAAAGCAATGTATGTGGGTACGTGTATGGCTTAATATTTAACAAAGCGGTACTAGGACGGGGTTCCTTAATGTGCTATTTAGCTTTAAAACCGCATGTTGGACTTGGCAGGTGCTTTACACGCTGCTTGCATAAATAAATTCCGAATAGCAGCAAAAAATTTACTATGTTATAATCATACTTTGTTCTGATGTTTTTATATCTCAATTCTCACACACTTGTAAATACATTATTTATTCTTTTTACAGATGACTTTCATAATAAAGCTTGCCTGCTTACACGGTATACACGTTATAATTAAACAAAGATAGACACAGTAGGAGTAGCTTTCGCACGAATCAACCTCCTCGACCGGGGAAGTATCTCAACTTTAAAGAATACAGACCTGTAATAGAAGTAGTTGTACTTTGCCTTTCGTCTGGTATAAATAGGTGACAGAAGTTGCCCACCGCTGTAGCTTAAACGGCCTGAAAAGTGAGGTGTCTCTTTATTTATTTTATTTTATTCTTTGTCTCTTTATTTCTATAAACTCTTTATTTCCAATAGGTATTTATGGATATACTAATACGTAGTAACAGTCTCTGAGTATCACAACTGAATCGTTTCAACATTTACCTCCTTATCCCATGAAAGTTTATATTTATTCACCAACCAATATACATAGAAATGTCTTTAGCTACAAACACGTAACAAGCGTTACGACGTATTCTCGGCTTTTCGTTTCATTGGACATTATGAGAGTGGTTTCAATGTCTAATGATATAAGAGCCTTACTCTTAAAGCTTAAAGACATTACGACTTGAAATGGATAGTGAGACTGCTAGTAGGGCTGAACGAATTCCACTAATTTTAAAATTTTATACTGTACATAGCGTTAAACTTTATTAGAGATCTAATAATATAAATGATCTAATATAACTATTTAATTATTATTATTTATCGCTAGAATTAAAAAAAAACTATCATCAGTCAACAAAACATATGTTTGAATACACATTTTTTGTGTCTGACAGAAAAATCAAAATAAAAACTAAAATGTTGAAAGTTCAACTTGAACATTCTATTGAAAGTGCGCTGTACTGTACCGGAGAATTCGGAATCGATATCACTCACTAGTAATCTATCTCACACATGACTTGGTTCTTCCCACGCTTCAGATGATTTTAATAACTCCAAAGCAAAATATAAATACAGCTCCGGAAAACATACAAGAAGCGTAACAACCGTGAGTGAAAAGGAATTTTTGGCCCAATATTGAACGGCTCTCTGTCTTGGCTACGTTATTTAAAAGGAAAAAAAACACCTTCTGTACGTGAAATTGACAGTAAAGTTTTACGTTTATAAGTGTTGAATATAAATTGTAAGTGAAAACGGAAATAATCTCTGATTCATCAAATTATTTTATTTCATAAATAAAAGGCTCTGGAATCCGTCCATCTTTAATTTCAAACAAAAAAAGGATTTCCGCCTAAAGACTTTTTTAACTTAGTATGCTAATTAGTTTAAGGTTCAGAAGTTGCGCCAGCTTTGACTTATTTCAGATTCAGATATACTAGGGAAAAATAGAAAAAAACGCTTAGAGTATGATTATTTTTTCTTTAAAACTCACCTTTTCCTACAACTTCCTCTCCTTTTAGTCAAGCTATTTAGTATTTAAAATAGACTCGACAAACAGACATCACTTTTTACGTGTAGTTAATTAATTCAGATTATATTTATTTTAATCCATTACAATCATAAACGAAGTATACATTTTTAAAATTTGTATTCTTACCTTAAAAATGACTAAATAAAAAAAATGACGTATACGACGGAAATAAAAAAAATGGCAACAACTCTATATTAATGTATTTTTTTAGTTTTTAACTGTTTAGTACTTGCACTTGTTTCATAACAAAATTAAAAAAATTAAAAAGCAAAGCAGACAGTTTCCAAAAGTGCACCGAACTTCCTTTCCGTTTAACCAATCTCGGTATATTATATCGTCTTCTATACCATTCCGAACTGCATACAATTTTAACTCACTCAAGTTTTAAAATTAATATTTACGTAGGAAATAAGAAAGTTTAACTAAAATTAAGTTGGGCTTAAGTTGAGGAATCACATAGGTATATATACACAATGAGTGGCTTCGAAATGCCGCCGCCGATAGAGGTGCACCAGTTGTTCTCAAAACATTGCGCCCCGACTGTTCTATATTTGAAGCGTCTCACTACTTGAATAATTTATAAGTCAACCTCGCTCCTCTCTCTCGTGCATTGAGTTTTACAGCTAAGATTACCCGAAACAGGCTGTGTTGTTACCGCAAAAGAAGTTATTAAATCGTATCTAGTAGTGTTAATAAAACTATAAAAAGTCAGCCAGCCACAGCCATAGCAAGTCCTCTAGCGGAGAAGTATCACAACCTAACAGAATATAAGTGTACAGTATATCTTTCTGCGTTTAGATGGGTGAGTGAGGTGCCGCAACCGTACACCTTATCGTCATCCCAAAGGCTAACAATGGCTACTAACAAATCGATAAAATCTTCGTATATGCGAATGAGGATAGTTAGTGGTAGTTACATATCAACCTATGGCTTGTTGCTCGTTTGCTTTCTTTTACTATAATAAAAAAAAAACAAACAAGAATCTTAATGTTTTAGTGTAAGTTACAAATTACTCGATAATTTTAATTTTTAATTGATTCGATGGGTCGCGATTGTTGCTTAATTACCGGGTGTGTTGCTCGCTCGTTCCCGTACTAATACTTAAAAAATATTTAGGACAGAAGACAAAAAAACATACAGACAGAAAAAGTCACCAGCAGACTGATTTAAAATTAACTAACTGTGTTTAGTTTGTATAGGAGTGATTCCGGGGACCCAATAACAAATTTGATATAGGCTGAGGCTGTCTAGAAATGACGCGTAGTTGTGAGTAGGAGCCTCCAATCAATAAAGCAAAACAATTACGTCGCACAGATTTACGTCATTATACAACACGGTTATATAATTTAATGTACTTACATTTTCGTCTAGAGAACAAATTAGCCATATGTTATTGTGAATGCACTCACTGACGTTTTTATTCCTATCATTTCTTAGTCAATTTCGTATATATCGTTTAAGTTAACGCCCACAATAACGAGGATCCGACATTTTTAAATAATCATTTTAAGGCTATTCGATGCTACATATTTTCGGGCGACAAAATAATTTTGCTTCACAAAACACACTTGGATATTAGAAAAGATATTCAAAACTAAAAAAAATCAACATATATTGAATAGGCCAGGCAGACGACACAAAGCGTAGAGGTGTCTGTGAAGAGGCTTCTCGAAATGTAAACCAGATCTACATTCTGTGTATTGTGTCTTTACTTCTTTCATTGTGCTGACGACAATTAAAGAACATTTTTTTTCTTAGTTGAAATATAATGTTCTATAGAACATTATGATTGTTGAAATATCTAGGACTAAAGGAATTTTCAATATGTATTATTTTAAGCATTTTCTGTGTTTACGAATATGTCACCGTAAAATTGTAAATATCGTTAAAAACAGTGGACATCCGCAATCTTGACGTAACCCACTGTTCATCAATATATATTTCTGAAAAAGTAATTGAACCAATACGTTTGCAGAAAATATTATTTTAACTGCTATGACGTGAAATACACACGCACAACACAAACTCTCTTTGATCGAGACAAAATTATATAAACGGTTGCAATAGCGATTTGCTGAAAAAAAAATTTTTTTTCCTTATAAGCCCATCAATTTAAATTTATATTGCTTTGAACACATTCTCCGTCGTAAGTCTAACGTTAATATTTATGTTTAGGAGGTTACTCATCATGTTATTTATTATTTAGGTCATCATAGTATCATTGATAATTACCGTAGAAGAGTGTGTATTCAAGTGCAAATCTGTTTTCTTCGGAAAAACTAGCTTACGCCAGCAGACTTATACGGCATTCCAGGAGGAGAAGATTATTAAGACGTGTTATTTAAAGACGTTATATTATTTAAAAAGAGTTTTAGAAATTTAAAATGATTTCTGCGTTACTGGCCTTATGTATCTTTGTACAAAGAGGTTGGAAAAGCATCTGTAAATAATTTCGATCAGTATCACCCACTGATTGCGAACTTTGCTTGTTTATAATAGGACTAGGTATGTTATAAGCTGTCAAGAAATTATAAGCTAAACTAAACATTTACAACATTTTAAATATTAATTTTACTATTTTTAAACATATTCATCAATATGATTCTTCATAAAATGAATGCAAAAAGTTTTTAATTAGGTTTTCTCTAATATTCAACATGAAAAAACGCACGAAACACTCAAAATAATTAAGCAACGGATTTATTTTAAAATCTGTTATTATCTTCTCGTTGCGAAGCTTTTACGTACCGACGCTAAATTAAAACATATTTCTATGCTCATTTCGTGAAATGTGTATCATTTTAAATAGCTTTTGTACAGAACACATGGTTGGCCATTAAATTTTCAACCCGATGGCTACGTAGTTGGCAATGTTGAAACCTTGAATATCGAAGGTTAAATTACGCAAAACTCCTATAAGATTCAAGAGGGAAGTGACATGAGGAAAAGGATAGGAGGACGAAGAGGAGAAGCCAGGGGAAAAAAGAGAAGAGAAGGAAGAGACGGAAGAGGAGAAGGAAGAGAAAAGGATCAGGAGAAAAGATAGAAAAAGGGGAGGAGCATCGCACTAGACAGACCAGTCTAAATTCTCTACTTCACGCTGGTATTCTTGGAGCTCGTGGTACGTCTCAGGTGGTTTCCATATGTGCAAACTTTAGGACTTGCCCAGTTTTATTACATATACCTCAATAATTGGTAATCGCCTTGTGAAGGGCAAACACCTGAAGTTACGACGTGGATAACAATAAGTTTTATTAAAATGCGTATATAGCAAACCAAACTATTCTTTTCCTTCCTAAACCAATATTTTTTTACATAAAAGTTAGTTACTTACTTACTTTGAAGGATAATTCTATAGCTAGTGAGAATGCAATATGAGTTATGAATTTCGAGTTTGAAAACAAAAGAATCATTTGGAAGGGTGTGTTTTATTACAGTACACATACGGCACGATCTTCACACGCCTCCTGGCGGTGTCGTCGACGTCGAGCTCACTTGGCGCCGCGCAACCTCTTCATCCCCCTGCGTCTCGACGTAAATAATTGCGGTCGTACGAAGCGCGAGTACTCCATCTTCACAATTACGTACGCTTTATTTTAAGCTACTTGACTTTTACTGTCTAACCTCGAGACCTTTTGTAATTATCGTAACATGAAAGAGGAACGTTGTTATGTAGACGTGAGTTAATTGCTATTATTAAATGAAAATTTAGCTTTTGAAGTAAATTTTTTTTGAGTTTAGTGTTTTATATTACATTAACTTATTATGGGTACATATTACTAGTAAAGCGAATGGCAAAAATATTCTAGAATTGCGTTGAGGATGACGCAGCTCTTCTTTTCAATTCTCAAAACATCCTGCAAGATGGATTGACGATTTGGTAGGCGTTCAATGGACGAAGGCGGCAATGTAGCGCTCCGTGCAGGAGACCTATATCGAAAAGTAAACGTCTGTGGATAATACTTATGAAATTCTAATATGAATGAGTCCCAGTTAACTTCTAAAACGACGACCAGAACTGCGAGAGAATTTTGCTGAAATCCAATGAAGAAATAGCAGTTGCATGAAAGGTTCGACTCGTCTGGAGAAGTTTCAGGACCTTTTATATATATTTACCTTAAATAATATATATACCTTAAATATATATTTTTACCTTCTTTAACTTTAGTAATAACACTACAGGCAAAGGTAAACATAATATAATATTTAACTTATTAAATAATGTTAATACATTATTTAATTACATTATATTATTTGTCACTTTCTTCTTTTATTTGATTTTTATACTCACTAATATGTCACCGCTTACAACTCAAACTACTGGGCCTAGAGACTTGAAATTTTGCACAGATATTTATGTTGTGACGTAGGCGATCATTAAGGAAGATTTTTTCTAAATTCTTCCCCTAAACGTTTTAAGAATGAAATAGCTTGGAATGTGAATCAACAAGGGCATGAAAGTTTATATTAAGAAAGTATACGGGCGAAGCCGGGGCGGGTCGCTAGTTATCTGTAGTATTAAAATCTAACTTTAATAAAAGTATCGTCAACATTAAACTTGAAGATAGTACTATTATTAATGAGTTCCATGTACACAAAAAAGCAAAAGCCAACTCGATATTTTTAACGTATTTTCTTTTTGTTATTACAAAATATTATTTTTTGTGACCGTCAAATTTAGGATAGATGTATGTATTTACTAAATGAGTTAACATCGTGTTGAAGTTGCTTAAACGGGGATTTAGATTTGAAAATTAACGTGTAAGATAGTCAGGTTCAGCCAGGTGCGCTACGCACCTTCAAGGTGTAATCTGTATAACGCGGGCTACGGTAGCGCCGCCCTTCGGCCTTCAGCAGTTCAGAGCCGGCTCAGTCGGTTCCCATCGGTCACGAGGAGAGGTTGTCTTTCGTCCCACAAAGCTTACAATCAACGTACAAGAAGACAACTTAAAATGGACAAATATCTATATTTATTACAGATAATTACGATAATATTCATTTGTGACTGACGATTTAATGTATAAATAGAGTGCGAAAGTTTTAGCTGTTTAATAAACTTTTATTTGCACTTTTAATGGTGATTGTTAAGTGATGTGATTAACTTATAGCATTCGTAAGTATAATTTAAGTTGTCTACTAGATATCATTTATTATTCTTTATTTTGTTTATAACATTTGTGCATAATTAAGACGATATCGAAACTATAGCGAACTTTATTTTCTCTTGGTATCTACTACATATTAATAAAATTGTCTGTTAAAAGTTGTTTATATTAATAAATTTTATAATTATTTAATTTAGCTTGGTAAAATGGAGGTGGACCTCAAGAATATTTAAGATAAAAAGTATACATTTTTAATGCTAAAATTATTAATTATCAATAACAAAATATATGTAAAGCAGTATTGTGTTGTACAATTTCTGCTACTTGTATGCTGGTTACGATTACATCTAAGACATTCAGTTATTATTTAAAAGAATCTCTTACTAGTCGACTGTGACATATCAAGAAGAGCACGAGTACGATGGGAACAATACGTGATTTAGAGACCAATGTCAGATATTACATATTACTTACAAGTAGTAAGTACAATAATTTTGTAATGATATTAATTGACAACGCACTACGTATTCGTCCATTGTCAGGTTAATTAATTAAACATTTTCATTTCAATACATTTTCATACAATAAACAGATATTTTAAATTGTTGAGTACATATTTTAATAATTAGTAACATAATAATGATTAACATATTGATTGTAGATTATCAAATAAATTAATAAATATTTTTTTGAAATATTATTAAACACGGTAAATTAATTTAATCCATTAATAGTTTTGAAAAACATTTTAACATTAAATTAACAACTAAACTTTAACACTTAAAACTTTACCTGCTCCCGTACCCGTTTACTATAAAAAGGACGCATCTGTTTTTTTTTTCAAAATTGAGCTACATATAATGTCGGAATGAGGAAAAAATAACGAATCTGCTGATATTTTTTTATTTTATATTTGTATCTCGTTTAGTTTCGGAGTTACCACAGTGAAGAAGGGCTCATCTCAAGTATCATTTATAATTTAACTAGGATGAAATGACGCATTTTTATGGAAGTAAAATAAAAAGAAGTATTTGCGTAAATGAGTCTTTGAGTTCATCTTTCAATGAATAACCACTTTGATCGAGAAGTAAAAAGGCGCGTCTATTCATTATGTTCCATGGGTAATAACAAAGACGTAACTGGCTATTGCGCCTTTCAATTCATTTGAAAATTAGGGCTAATTAATTTATTAAATCTTATAAGCAGATATGAACTGAAAAATTATACATTCAAGGAATTTTGATAAATGCAATAACTAAATCACAGCATGGGTTTTCTCGATTTTCAAATTAAAACATATTTTCCTCCTTATTTGCTTTTTTTTCCGATACGTCTTTCTTATTATCGTTAGCAGACCTGTACCGTACACTTCTAATTCTTAAAAAAATCACAATTTTCTGTATAATTATACATTTTGTCTGAAGTTAATATTCATGTTATGTATACTAACGTTAATTTCACGCTAATGATATTTTATGGCTTGCGGCCAAATAAACCGATATTGGTTTCTCCTTAATGAGGTTCCACTGATTTTCATAGCTCTTACAAAAATGGTTAAATACATAGTTAAAGTTTTCAATTAAAAATCCAGTTTATTATTTTATTTGACAATAAAGTAAAGAAGTTAAACACGTCTGTCACACAAAAGAGTGGCAGATGTGCTTGATCATGAATTAACAGTTAAGTTGAACGAATGTGTTAGTTCGACCTGGGAAATACCACGACCTCTCAGAAGAGAGGAATGAAGAAGAAGTACCTACCCTTAGCAAGATATCCCTCTACATTCATATCTAAAATTCTCTTTGTCACATGCCATTCTTCCCTTCTCATAACATGACCATACCATGTAAAACTTTTGGTCCTTAACTTTCCACTATCGGTGCTACTTTCAGGGGTCCTGTAATATACTTGTTTCGTACCTTATCTATTCGTGTTACTTCAACGCTTCTATCTCAACATTCGCATTCCTGCCGCATGCACTCTCATTTCATCCGTTCCTTTACCAGCCCAACACTCAGATCCATACACGATGACAGGTCTTATGGTGGTTTTGTAAATTTTTCCCTTTATTTTAAGGAGAACTTTTGGGTCGTATGTCAAGGCCGTGACATGTCGCCATTAAATTCATTTGTTTCATACGATGTAAAGATTAAAATCCCTGATTGTCTTAAACTACTCTTTTTTTTAATGAATAACCTATCTTCCGTGAGGTCGCGGTACCTACTAATATTTACGAGTTACGTACGTCAAATGATTTCTAAAAATAATTTAAGATAAAATAAAGATAATTTATATAAGATGTTGGTTTAAATTTTATTTAAAGTTGTCAGTGTACTAGCTCTATTTTCATGATTACGTTAAATATACCTCGACACCGTCTTTGTCTAAATAATGTTAGCTATACTTTTTACCGTAGTCACAGAGCTCGCTTTTCACCCCGCGTAAAAAACCTTAGTTATTTTTTCAAATGTTTCAAACTTCAATAAACAAATGGACAACATGATTTAAAGAAAAAAGAACTTACTTCGGGAATCAGAGATAGATAGACTATTGCTGGTCCCAGAAGTAAGTGCTTATACACTACTTTAAAACATTACACATACATTATAATACATATAAAATAATAAGTGGTTTTGACTTGTGATACATATATTAGAAAAATATATGTAATATCCATATTGATGAATAACCATCTGTGATTAACGTTAAACCAAATTCAATAATTTAACTAAAACAAGAGATGATTCATTTATTTTGTATAGAATGATAAATATGTGCGATATATCAACTGTTTATGACATTTAAGACAACATAGATGGTAAAGATAAGTAGCATTCCAACGCGAGTTACGCGACTCTATTCTATTGTTTTTCTTAGAAAACAAATTCTCATAACTTACCTGTCTTTGTAACTCTTAACTCAGATGTTTGTTTGAAGAAGTTTGGTTTTTGGACACATATATAACTCATCGATGTAAATAAAACACAGAAAGATTTTTAAACGTGTTTTGATTAGTTTTGACCTCTTTAGAAACAAGCTTAATTTTTTGTAACTTTCGGCTAACAAGTGATTTTGAAAACTGGTGACTGGTAGAGCCGGCCCATGCGCGCAAAATCACTTCCAGCCGGCTCTACTACTGTTCAAATACAAACCTTGTCTCTTAAACTGAGAAATTTGGACAAATAGTTTTATGCGCGGCGCTTAATGCAATAAAAAGAATAATATGATGATAGAGAATCAATTGTCAGGCGCCTATTAGTTATTAAAAACTAAAACATTATATGAATAAATATAATAATAATAATAAATCAGCCTTTTTCTAGAATGTTCCCCACTGCAGGGGCCCCTTCCCTCTCTCGTAGAGGAGGCCTCTCTCTATGAGAGAGGGAAGGGGCCGTAATCCACCACGCTGGCCCAGTGCGGGTTGGTGGATGTCACACGTCTTCAAATTTTATTGATTCTAAGACATGCCGGTTTCCTCACGATGTTTTCCTTCAGACTTTTTGGAGCAGTGGTGATGAAATAAATTAAAACAAAGTAAAGGGCCTGCCTGAGTTCGAACCCGCGACCGACACAGTACGTAAGTCGGGGCCTAAACAACTGAGCAACCACTGCTCAAATTATTGCTCATGAATAAATACAGTGATAGCCATATCAGGAACAATCATCATTCCCACTTAATAATAGGTTTTCGTCTTTCAAATAATCTATCAGCCGTCATTTCAGTCGTCACTCCCTTCTTAATCATGTCACCTTCCACGCAATCCATCCATCTCTTAGGCCTGCCCCTACCAACATACATTCATATCTAAAACTCTCCTTGTCAAATGGCATTATTCCCTCTTCATGCCCATATGATGCAAACATTTGTTTTCCTAATTAAAATGTAATGTTCGTAATTGCTTTAGTGATGGTGTTGGGGGATGAAGGGCGGGGGCGGGCGCTACAGGCGGCGCTGGTGGCGTGTCTGCTAGTGGGCGCGCTCAGCCCGGAGCCCCTGGAGCCCTGCGCTCGCAGTCCGCTCTGCTCGTGCCGCGCCGCGCACATGTCCTGTATCGCCGTCCCCTTGCACAGATTCCCAGGTAATCTCTTTTTAAGGTGGACGTAGACTTTCCACCAGGTATCGCCGCAAAGATAGTTTATATTTTCCTTTAGAACAATACTACAAATAAAATGTGCACGTATCAAGGAAATTAATTAATTAACAGTTTGTTAAATTTCTTTGATAAATTTCTATATAAAATGATTGCCTTTTACATGTTTGAAGGTACAAAGATTTATACTTTTAAGTTTTCAGCTGATATTCGTATTTGAATCAATACAAAAAAAATACAATAGAAAAAAGACAATAAAGTTTCAGTTTTTAATCTATAGTTTACTTTTTACTATTCTTATTGAAAAAAAGACATAATTACAACAGACCCTTATAGAAATACTGTTAATTTGCATGTTCCTCTTATCGATGATTTCGTAGAAGTGGTTATTAGTGTAAAATACATATATTTTCGATGTTTCCAGAATGGCCCCGAATAGAGCTCCAACACCTGGATATAAGCATGTCAAAATTAGAAATAATCGCAGAAAGCGCTTTAGATGGTTTACACTTACAGACATTAGTTCTAGTTGCAAACCGACTACATTATATCGAAAGTCATGCCTTTAGGTAAAGTAATATTATAAAAATTTATTGAAATGATGTTGTTAATCTTAAACAACAATTAAAATAATAATTTATTTTTTAGTTCCATGGCTAATTCACTTGCATCGCTCGATCTTGGATACAACGATTTTACTGAGATACCTCACCAAGGACTAAAAGACTTAAAAGTATTGAACTGGTTAAATTTACAAAAGTAAGTACTTGATGTGATAGCAAGTAATTGATTTTTATAAATTTACTTTACGTTCCATTTTGTTTCAGCAATAACATTGCACACATTGGATCTGATCTAAGATGGTATCATTTAGAAGAAACTCTAACAAGCCTCTCGTTAAGCAACAATCAAATTACAGAATTAAATGAGAAATCACTCACGAGTCTCGATCACTTGTTACAATTAGATTTAGAAGGAAACTTTTTACGAACGATCGATCCAAACTCGCTTCCATCTTCATTAACTGTCCTTAAGCTGTCGAATAACTTTTTAAAAAGTATGCCCTGTGATTTAATACATAATGTTCCTAGATTACAATCATTACACATGCGACATAATATGGTGAATTTCAAAGTTAACTCTATTTGCATTAATAATAAAACTAAGAAAATAGAAAAGTTAGATTTAAGTAATAATAAGATAAACGATAATACTGATTTTCTTTTTCTTAGAGAATTTCAAATTAGACAAATTATTCTCGATCTAAACGAATTAACTCTTGTACCGAAATTATTACTCACGAATAATCGTATTGAGAGATTATCTATATCATATAATAAACTGCGTGCGATTTATCACGACATATTTTTAGGTGTCAAAAATTCTTTAGAACATTTAGAAGTTGAACACAACAAATTGTCTTATCTACCGAACAGTTTGTCGCAGGTCGTTCGGCTTAGACATTTATCTCTAGCATATAATCAATTCGAGGTATCGCCCTCCCTCCCGAGCCGTATCCAGACACTCTCCCTAGCCGGAAACTTTTTAACTGCAATACCATCCACGCTTCATAATCTCGAGCCCGGTTCTATTCGTTATTTAGATTTAAGCTACAACCGCATAGCCACTTTAAATACCAATGAATTTCAAGAATGGTCCACATCTTTAACGACTATTGTTTTAAAAGGCAATAGAATTGCTCAAATCTTCAATAATGTCTTCCCTGCACAGATGCCAGTGAAAGAGATTAATCTCAGTTTCAACGACTTATACTACATACATCCTGAGTGCTTCTCTAATTTAACAGGTTCTTTAAATATCCTCGAATCCTCCTCGACCCTCTTTAGTGGACATTTTCCTTTTGACTTTGATGAAGGTTTAGAAAAACTTAGTTGGCTTTCGTTTGATAATAATGATTTTTATATTCTTAAGTTACTCGATATGGCTGCGTTGCCAGAGTTAAAATATTTAAATTTAGATAATAATAGAATAATTGACATCACTTTAGAAGACTCTTATAATATTTCGTTAGCCATAACTAATCTCAGATTATCATACAACTTTTTGAGCTCTATATACAACTCGACATTTAACTTTATGCCGGATTTAAGGAATTTAGATTTATCTTTTAACCGAATTAGTAACTTAACTAAAAATTCTTTTTATAACTTAAGGAATTTGAGATATTTGTCCCTTGCTAACAATATAATTGGTAGTGTAGAGGAGGATACGTTTGTAAACTTGCCTAAGTTAGAAGTGTTAGAATTACAAAGCAACAATTTGACGAGTTTCTCGCTTACCTCGTTAAAGAATATTTCAGATGTACATATAACTTTTACCTTAAATATTAGCCGTAATCAAATTAGAACTTTAGAGGGAAATTCGTTTACTCCTATTAGTATTTTTGATAGCTCTTACAACGGCCTAACTGAGGTGCCAAATAAATTGTTTTCTTCCATGGAATCCTCCATTAGACAAATAATTTTATCACATAATAAAATAACACATATTCCAAATGAAGTTTTCGGAGAATCCTCGCTTTTGGAGATATTAGATGTACATAAAAATAAAATAACTATTATTAAGCGTAAATCTTTTACACGGCTCAAGTCTTTACAAATTTTAGATTTTTCTTTTAATGCTGTCACTCAATTGTCCGTGGAACAATTTTATAATTTAAGTAAATTAAAATATTTAAAAATGGACCATAATAATTTAAGATTGCTGCCCAGGGATGTGTTTAAAAACACAATAATAGAACACTTGGATATCAGTTACAATGAAATCTCACTGTTTCCCGTAACGGCTCTGTCACAAGTAGGTTTCACTCTGCGGTATCTTGATTTATCGCATAATCGAATAGAATACCTCGATAATAACATATTCCGAAATACGCAGTTTCTGTTGAGTCTCAATTTGAGGAATAATTTATTGACTGTATTATCCGATAACACATTTTCTAGTTTGGGTGGCTTGCGTCGGTTAGACCTTAGCGGTAACATAATAAAGGCTAATTTTAAAGAGCTCTTCCACAATCTTCCAAACTTAAGATATTTAAATCTCGCCAATGTAAGTTTAAAGTCTGTGCCTTATCTTCCTCTGGCAAACCTGACGACGCTTAATCTAACATCAAATTACATTTCCGGTTTCAAAGAGTCCGATGTCAAACGCCTTGTGAGTCTTCGACACTTCGATATTAGTCACAATCGTCTCAATTCTCTAGTGCCAAATATGTGGTTTCATTTGAAGAATTTAAATGAATTAGATTTATCGTATAATCCTATTGAAAAAATTAATACAAATAGTTTTAAATGGTTGAGTAACTTATCGTTCTTAAATATAATTGGGCTCAATAACTTAGATGTAATCGATGTAGATTCCTTCCGTCCTTTGATATCTCTACGATCTTTACAGCTTCAAACCTTGTCGCCCATTAACCTTTCCAACTTTTATATTTCTAACGTAACATATTCAATACCATCGCTAACTAAGTTAGTTATTCACTGGACCGATGAAGACATGGACAAACAATTACATGGAATGGATGCTCATAATATTCGGTACTTGGAAATAAAAGGTGCATGTTTGAAAAATATACACGACGATGCATTTCAGCCCTTTGCCGAAAATCATGAAATCTTTATCAAGATAACTGAAACATCGATAACAACATTACCAAATAAATTCATGAAACATCTTGGACTCGTTCCACAACTGGGGATCGATCTAAGTTACAATAAAATTGAAAATCTTAATCCGGCCATATTCTATCCAAACTTTACCAGCTGGAGTCACGTCGCTACCAAACTCTTATCAGGTATGATTCGACACAATTTTATCACTATCATATATATCTCAATAGTTAGTTAGGTAGTTTTTTATTAATAATTATTGTATTATTAATAAAAAAAAACTAATACAATAACAAAATATTTTGTCTCCTGTCTACTTTATTTTTATTTCTGTACCTTATCATTGTAATGACTTTTATATAGGTTGTATGCACCAGTAACAAATTATATTATTATGGGGTTCATATTATATATCAATATTAGTATAGACCAAGTCGAATTGATCGACCATTGTATTTTGTGGAAAAAGGTGGCAAGCGAGCATGTGATTCACCTCATGTAAGTGACCGCTACCCATAAGCAAATGAATTGCAGATACATTGCCTACCTTTAATAGACCAGAAAAGGGTATTTTCTTATCCTATCCATCCCCTCCCCCGGCAAACTCTCTTCCTGTTTCCATCTTCTCCTTATAAGATGGGAAGGGGAAGAAGACTGAAACTGTTTCTCCATGTCATTACTCTATTTTTATTTTCTTAATATCTATTGAAGAGTGAGACAGATTAGTTTCTAATTAAACGTATTTAGAATCAAACATTTAAAATAATTTGGACCAGTGAGCGAATATAAAAATTAAATGCATGTAACTAATACTTATTAATTTTATTATTAGGTGGTTTGATCTTGACGGGCAATCCATTACGTTGCGAATGTGAATTGAACTGGCTGGGCGCCTGGCTGCGGAGATGGTTTCAAGAGAACGAGGCCGGTACAGAGTTACGGAGGGCAGTCAGAGACGCGTACTGTGTGGACAAGAACTTCCGCCGAGTGCCCCTTATGCAACTCAGGGCAGATGAAGCCGAATGCCACGCTAGTGCTCTGTCCAGCGATGCCCAACCGAACTACACTAATATCCTATACATGGTAATAATTACCCTTTGTACACTCGCACTAAGGTGATAAATAATGTGGAATTAATTAGCCTAACAATATTATACATAGATGTACATATAGTATTTATCATATGAAATTTCTTTTCTACCAATATTGTTAATCAATACATTAGCTAATTAAATATTTATGAAACGAAAATAAATTAACTAAATGATGTGATCTAATGAATGATGTTTGAAATTTGCTAAACAATCTCCAACTAAAAACTCTGAAAGATGTAGAACAGAACGTAATGGTCTGAGATACGGCATAAGAAATTTATACCCTAATCTATATGATCAGGGTCTAGATTATGTATTAGATATA
This sequence comes from Papilio glaucus, assembly GCA_000931545.1. NCBI lineage: Eukaryota > Metazoa > Arthropoda > Insecta > Lepidoptera > Papilionidae > Papilio > Papilio glaucus. The sequence continues at coordinate 295,486 of JWHW01022545.1, forward strand.
TTGATAAATGACAAGTGGGTTGCCGAGCTAATCATACATAATATGTAATCTTGGTCCCGATCAAATAACAGATGAGGGTATAAATTTCTTATGGTGTATCATAGAATATAAAGCAATAATAGAATTTACAGTTACATTGATACGTTTATCTATTATAATTGTATTGTTTTGCCTCCACACGTCTGAAAGTAGAAAGCATTTATAATTATGTTTGTAGGAAAATGGATATACTTACAATATAACATCGATGTATGTAAATATGTAAAAATAAATATTTTTATTAATCATGGTTTTTATTTGGATACCATATTTATAAATGTTTACTCTTTAAACAATCGTAGGTAAAATAACACGAAACACACTTCTAAGCAGGGAATTTTTTGGAAAAAATTTTTACATGAATTAATACAAGGGAAGCTGAAAGCCTCCTTTGTCACGTGTTTAAAACAGTGAAGAAAATATATCTATTAATTACTACCTCCTGAAACCTAATTAAATACGTTTTTATCTATACATATAATTAAATTGTATCTGATCGCTGTTTGTACATGGAAGATAATTGAGAAAAACTATTATTAGAGGACTTCATAAACGCAATAAAACCCAAAACGATGGTTAATAGAATTTTTGTCTGGATGTCTGTTTGTCTGTGCGTTAGTTACCGCAAATCTCAGAAACGGCTTAGCCGATTTGGGTGCGGATTTCACTAATGTATTGTGGTAAGCTTCACTGAACATTTAGTGTTTGTTTTATCTCAATCTGCTTATAAATAAAAATGTTATATCAATTTAACTTTGCTACGGCAATACTGTGTCGACCCCACATACGCGGAAAAAGGGCAGTGAGCTGAGGATGAGGTTACGGTAGTACTAAGTAGGTAATATCACTTCGTTTAGGTAAAATTGCAGGGCGGGTGAAACCGCGAGGCACAGCTAGTTTTGTAATAAATGTTTAATCAAGACATTCATACTGCGTAACACGCAATTGAATGCATAACTATCTTGCAATCAGTGCAATCCTATAATTGTTAAGGTTGTCTAGATTTGCGAGTAGACACTAACATGTTCCCAAAGGATAGAAGATTGGAATGTCATGTCTCAATTACATCCTAATGCTGCAGAATAACTAATGCATGTGCTATTACATTGAAAACGTTTAGGTAAAGTTTGCGCTCTAAATGTTTTTGTGTTTTATAAGAAGTGAATAGTAGTAATAGCATTATTAGTAACATTAATCTTAACTAATATCATAATGAGAAAAGATTTGATTGTTTGTTTGTTCGGGATGAACTCAAAAACTACTGAAATAATTTTAATAATTCCTTCTCTAACAAAAAATATTTGCAGGCTATTAAAGCCGTGGAGGGTTGTTAGTGAATAATAACATTTCCTTTAATGATAGCGATAACATTTCCTTTAATGATAAAATAAGGCAAATGGGCATCAAACAATTGCAGATGCGCTGCTAAACTTAGTTTTTTTTATAGAAGAAGGTGGCAAAAAGCAAGCGGGTCATTCGATTTTAAATCAGCACTGCCCATAGGCATCTGCAACAAGCTAACGGGTTGCAGATGCCTACATTTAATGGACAGAGGATAAAAAAAGAATATATTTTTTTCTTTTCTATCTTTTCCCTTTCCCGTTAATCCTCTTCCTCTTCATATCCTCCTCTTATTGGAAAATGATAGGAAGAGGAAAATACTAGGATTAAGCCTCCGGCACCCCACTCATATGATGAAACGCAAAACTTATACTTTAAGCCTGTCTTCTGTAAAGTCGTGATATATCCGGTCGAGCCGGCCCATTCGTGAAATAGATGTTGTTGTTGCGCTACCACTGTTAGGGTAATAAAAGGAAGGTATATACGGAAAAGGTAAGGAGAAGGTGCATTGAACTAGTATCCTAAAAGAAAATGATACAAAATATTCGAATTTTAAAGACTCAAAATATCTACATTTGCAAATGTGTTGACCTGAACCTGATCACCAATTTAAAAAAAAAGGTTCTTTTTATTTTTATATTATTTTACTTTTAAGCACTTTTTATATTTAGCAAATCAGGGCTTTACCACAATCCCAGCTGATGTTAAGTGGCAGTGGGTCGGCAATACTGACGCCGACGACTTGTTCTAATACGAAAGGACGGTAACGCATCCAAAGTTTCTTTGGATGCGTTACCGTCCTTGTTGTTGTTGATGCTTATGAGCGTCGGTGATCACTTGATATTAGGTGACCATTGGGTGAATCACTTCGGCGTATCAGGACGAACGCAGAGTCAAATTTCTTCGTGGGTGAAATTATTCACCCATCAATGTAATATAATTAATTCTTAGTGAAAAGAAATATAGTTATTCTTGTAAATTTTTTATTATGCTCTTTATAAAAATAAAATGCAAGTTAAGTACTGACAGTGTGCTCTAATGTGAAAAGCTGCGATATGAATAAACTTAGTCAAGAATCTGCGCTCTCGAGTCTTAAAGTACGAGCTCGAGTTTAATATCTAACGCAGACTTCATAAAAAATTCTTTCTAAGGATTTAGAGCGTTACTAGAAATAAATGAAGGTATGGAACTGGCTAGCACAGGACCGTGCCGTAACATAAGTAAAACTTAAATAAAAGAATCAGAGAATTTATGCCTAAATAAATAAATAAATATGCGCTCAACGCGACCGTAACTTCGATCGGTAGGCAGAAATTATGGATTTCCATTTGACGCGATCATGGCACACCTCTCTCGCTCCTTTACATCTACCATGCTCATCGGTTACGAGTACTTCTTATATTCGCTTTTGGGATTAGTATGTCACTAATCTGATCGATATTATCCTGGGCATTCCCTGCCACTCACTTTTGTAACATACATTTTTCTTGTTTCTGTTCAATCATCCTTTTAATATAATGTTTTTAGAAAGTAATATAATATGCTAAATATAAAGGTGAAGAGTGAATCTAAAAAAACTCAAAAATTATCTATATATAGTAGTAGTAGTATAATGAACAAATTAAAGAAATAACGTAAAAAATCTGAAGGTAGAAATAAGAAGCCAGCCAATGACTAATTCGATTTGCGCTTGTGTGGTTACAGTTATGAGTATTCCTTGTAATTTCATATTGTACGATGGCTACGTTCGTTTGACATAAGCCCGAAGCCCGTTCGTTGGCGACCTGAAATATGATAAAGTCCCAGCGGAAAAGCCTGACGGCCACAATTCCAATTCAATCCGCATACACGTAGAGTTCAAACAACTCCTTGAGGCATAATCCTTAATAGAATATTTTTTAGTAATATACTACTTTTTTTTTGATCTCCAGTATATATAGCTAAGGCTACGATTGAGGAGACATAAGATTGTAGTTTCAAATTTCTGATGATTGTTATCGCGACTATCTCTTAATACAAACTCTTTTGGAGTGATGATGAAATTTTATTTTAAGAACTAAACGGGTATGATATTGTATCTAAAAGAGATGAAATTTAAGTAAGCTGAAACCGAGGCTAGGTACAAGGGTTATCAGTCTACCTAGCGTCGGTTTGCGGTCGGTTTTTAAACAATTTAAGATACCCGATACGATATTCGTATCTCATTGCTGAGAATGCATCTTTCAACAATATGTTAAGGCATACTCTACCAGGACAGCACACATACATAACCCGAAATAGTTCAGATTAGTCGCAATTATTTAACACATTGATTTTCGATATTTCTTTATGATGTCCTTTTAACTATGTACACGTAGTAAATGGATTTAATTTCTACTTTATAATTTCATTGATGATATCCAGAATTAATCTCACGCTAAAAATGAACCATTAAACAATAAAGGCTTATCGTTTGTAAAAGGAATAGAGTGAAAATAATAAATAATAATAATGAAAAACATAATAATAATGTTATACTCAAATGTGTACATTCGCGAGACAAACACCGAACAAAAAGATTAAACTTGGAATATCAGACAAAGGCATACGACTAACGTCAGTAAAACAGAAATGATAAAAAGGTTTCATTGAAAAAATATAGTTTGTTAAACCAACTGAAAAAGCGGACACCATATGTGTCGGAGGTAAAAGCGAAACTCCTTTGTCTCTCTAGAATGTGATAGTGAAAATCAATTTAGGAATTTTGTATCGCCAGTAAAAGAACTTTGTTTCTTTTTATTTATTTATTTAAGCGACGGCATTAGCAGACAATTGATGGCAGAACACATATCTCTGTCTTTAATTACAGCTACCTACGTGCTACCCAAGATTCTGAAGTGCAAAAACTTACGAACGTACTTTTGCGTCTATATAATTTACTATACGATTACGACAAGGATACTCTTAAGACAAGAGTTGATAATGGCTAATGGTAATTTAGCATGTACATACCACCTCTCGGTTTCGCTCAGTTATACATGTCTTACTTATCACAAAAAATAATGTTTCTTTTTAATAATATGAAAATATCGGTGTGATATCGATTCAAATGATATTTTGTCCAATGGAGACATCTACAACCACGGTAGAGTGCCCTATCCCGTGCAAATGTTGGCAAATAAGCTCAATGAATGGTAAATGTACATAACTCGACGTACCTCGGACTTCATAAAATTTTGTCTAGCTCAAATTAATTCGAACGGCCGAAATCGAACCCTAGACTAATAATTCACAAGTAAAGAGCACCGTACCGCAGTAGAGGTAGGTATTTTGACCGCAAGCCCACATAGCGCTTTAATTTTGTTTAACGTTGAGATTTACGTCTATATTCAAATATATAATTTCAAATATAAGGGCTTTTACGTGAAACTTAATATCCTAGAGTTAGAATCATATTTCAAGTTTTGGAATAAGATCCAACATGCCCTTTACACAATGGATGGATGTTAGATAATTATTATTTTTAAGTTTTATTATTTGGACAAAAAATGTATACAAGTTAATTTATGTAATTTTTATATCTACCTTTAGTTTTATTTATATTAGGTATTATTTGAATAATTTGTAAAAATAAATACGCTAACAAGTTGTATCCAGGACGGTACACGATTATTTATTTGTTTATACTTTATTGCACACAATTCCCGAGAAGACTTCGCGTCAATAGGCGGCCGATCGTAAAAACCGTAGCCAAAACCTAGTATGGACTACAGTCATGGTTAAGTAATTGGCCAATAAGACATTATTGGTAAAAGCAATCCCTTCTAGACGATCAAAAATGATAGAATGCTAAAGGAATAGAAAAGAAGAGAGTGTGACGAGTGAATGCAGATAAATAAACTACTTTAAAATGTAACTAAATACAGATACATAAATAAATATTCACTCACGCCCGTAACCCAGAGGGTTACGCAGAGATCATGGATTTACATTTGGCGCGATCCAGGCACACCTCTCTCGCTTCTTTACTTCTCTACATCTACGCATACATGTTCGTCGGTTATGGGTGCTCTCCCATTGCCCTTTTTTAGTAAGCCACTAATCTGATCGATATAAGTTCTCCTAGGGCGTCCCATACCAACGCTGCCACTCACTTTTGCAACATAAATTTGTTTCGTTACTCTCCCTTCATTCATCCTTTCAACATTTCCGAACTAGCGAAGCATACCTTTCTCAAGTCTAGTTACAACATCCACTTTTAAGCCACACAGATAAAATATTAAGAAATATCTGTAAAATATAAAAATATATACAGACACATACATTAAACCTTATTATAGTTATATATCATTTTATGTATTTAGTTCATTTTTTCATAAGATTAGATTTAGATTATTTAATAATTTTTATTTATTACACAGCCTTACATATTACAAATATCTTTTCATTACCAAGATTAAAGCATTAAGCTTTACTAATAGTAATAAATAGCTTTAATAATGTAAATTCATATATATATCGGAGATTGGAAAACGGAACGTCAAATCTTAATAGATTTGGGCGTATTCGGATACGATGGTGGGCAACACTGAGGTCGACAGCTGACAGTTGTCAATGTCATTTGATGTGATAAGCGATCGAGGAGCTGTCAACGGACTTTTGGTGACAGACACGGCGGAGGAAACATGTGTAGCCAACCTAAGTCCGACTTCGCCGCGTTCCAAAAATATTCGATGGATGAGGAGCTGGGAGACGAAGAACGTCCACATTCTCGTCTCCCACGTTCCTTCCGACATATATGTACCAATACTACCAATAATGATTATTACGAGGCGACATTTAAGCCTCTTATAAAATCCGAAATACCAAAAATATACTTGATTGTAAAACAAATTATTGACAAAATTTTGATCTACGTAATGAACGGGCGGGCCTACGGTGTGCATTCACAATTCTCTTTAAGATATCTTACGCAATGTATTTTATTCAAAATATTGTATTGTATTGTGTTTGAGTAACTCTCACGTGTAAATAGATGGATTGAAAACCAAAAAAAAAATATTTTTAATCATAATTACTGCCCTTGAAAATGGAGGCGAGTCGAAATAAAACTGTTAGTTAGCCCTGAACACAATACTGACAAATTGTGTCAAGTATGTTTGACCTCCTTTCTTCGACTCTCGGGCTTAAAACGTCCATTGAGAAAAAACCGTAGTAAAATGTTACAACACGCTTACAAATTATTTGATACAGTAAATAATAATAATAATATATGTATTGCTACACATTAAAATAATTATAGGAGGAATAAATATATTACTCAAAATATATTTAATAAACATTCTGAAACGTGACTTAGAAAAAGATATTTTAGAATTTGCGAAATACCTACAGATTCACCGCGGAAATGAAATCATCTTTTCTAATGACAGGCGTATCTATCATATTTATTACCTAAAATAATATTTTGAGTAATATTTAGACACAAAACAAATATTTATTATCACCGCAACCTTGCCATCTTCATTTATTTAAAATTGTGAGAAGCTTGAGTATTTGGTTATGAACGTGGACTATCCCAAAACCTTTCACCATCTTCGGCCATCAGATTCTTAAGTATTTAACCTAGTCATCCTGTCATTTATTAATTCTGCAACTCTACTGGAAATAACGGTTACGGTCATTGCGCTGTACAGACTAAGACAAAACCGCGGTATTATAAAATAACTTTGATGAATAAATAAATAAATATGCACTCACGCCCGTCACCCAGAGGGGTAGGCAGAGATTATGGATTTCCATTTGGCGCGATCCTGGCACACCTCAC
>JWHW01022545.1:302676-318583 GCA_000931545.1 Papilio glaucus
CCCTTTTTTAGTAAATCACTAATCTGATCGATATAAGTTCTCCTAGGGCGTCCCCTACCAACTCTGCCACTCACTTTTGCAACATAAATTTTAAAACATAAACTTTGATGAACTTAGAAAATAAAAGCTTTGACCTTTTCTAAAGAACAAAAAACTAATTTATTATTCATAGAACTTAAATATCGCATATCTTAGAAACTGATGAAATATAACGAAACGAAACGAAACGAAAAGATATTACATTTATTTGCCTCTCAACCCAAGTGGCTTATCTGATAACAAAGTAATTGATGCTTGAAAAAGACTTCAAGATACCCGCCACTCATTTATAAGATACGCGACAAGCTAATCCACGGCAGCTTTCAATTTTAATACCATAATCCGATTTTATAAAACGCTATCCCAAAATTAAAAGAGTATAATGTTCCTTTGACTCTTAGTCCTTTCTTTCATTTATAACTTAAAAATTCTGATGTTGGATTTTAAAGTTATAAATGCTTAACTACACGCTTAACTAGCTAAACATAGTAAATGTAAAATATTTTTTTAGCTTCAGTCAAACGAAAACATACACGCTTTGAAGTAGACATAACTTAATTCACTAACGAGTCGGTTCACGGGTGACGACGCATTGCAACTCCGCGCATGCTCGCCTCTCTTATTGCTCTTTGCTCTGTTTGTCTGTCCTAAATTGATATATTTAACTTTGCAATACCGTTGAGAATCAATAATAAATTCTTCTAGGTTGATTTCTAATTATCGTTATCAAATAATGTTAAGCGAACTGGACGAAATAAAAGTATGGATAAAATTCAAAATAAACAACAGTAGCCAATAAGATTTTCTTAATTCTTTCACAGAATTAATTTACATTTTATAGATCTAACGTTCGTACATTACTAACTTACCAAATTATTTTGGCTAGCAATTGTTTCTTTTTATTCTTTTTCAATTTCAATTTTCTGGCCGCATATAGGTAACCAAGGAGGTTACATATTCTGTTTTGAACGTATATTGAGAAGGAGATTGCTAATTAGACGTAATGATATTATAATACAAAAAGTAGCAGATACGCCATTAACAGTCTGGAGTGAAGAATCGAAAGCATCCGATCGGGACGCTTTTGCCTTAGCTTACGTCATGTGTTTACTTTTACGCTTGAATGGCAAACACTAGCTCTCTTTTTTCTTATAGAAATTGTTAATATTTTTTCATTATCCGGGATCAAAGATTTTCTAATACATAATAAATACCACTTCTGATTATCCCACATGCAAGGAAGCTCAACATGAAACAGTGCGGACAATCGAGAGAAGGTCTTCCAAAGATCAAGGCGGACCTCAAGTAGGTCTCTAAGTTAAGTAAATCTAAGCGCCGGACCGCTGTGACGACATTTTTTATTTATTTTATTTTATTTGGAATATATACAGCAAAATACAAAATAACATATGTATATAAACATACTATAAATAAGCTAATAACATGTTTTCACATATAAATATCTAAAAATAGTCCCCATGAGTAAAGACACTTCACCTCAATGCTAATATGATTTATACAGACTTAATTTAAAATAATAAAAAAACAACAACATATGCTTGAACAGAAAACAAATAAACAAAATCAAAAAAAGAAATAGTAAAAAGAGTATATTAAACTACTCGGGATCGAACCAATCTCTAGTCAATGTTTTTTTATAGTGGTGATTTTTGAGTTAAAGACATCAAAGTCATGTTGTTGTTAATTTAATTAGAAGCACAACAGAAAAATGAGTTTTTTCTATATTTCGTTGCGTGAAAGGATATGTAGAAATAGGATGTTTCTATCGTGATAGCTTTTTGTGGTTTCACATGCCACGGCTTTTTCAATAAACATTCATTTAATATAAGGATCACAGACAGGCGTGCATGTACGAAGAAATGTCGTCGTACGTCATGCTGCACTGTCCTGCAGTGTCTGATTATAGGGTTAAATATCTCGACTCGGATCACTCCCGGATCGGCAGCAACATGGGTTCGCCGGTGTTCTTCGGAGAGCTGTCTCTAAGATAGAGTAGCAAACCTATCTCAACTCGAGCCACAAAATCCTCATTCAACTATTACACGCTAAAAAGTGTGTACATATATTATTTCAAACAGTTGCCTCTTATAAATAACCTTCTTCGACATCACGGAAAGGGATTATAATGTCATAACGAGAATTTATGTACGAATTGTTAAGGATAATCCGATCATTGCGCTCGTGGCAGTAATAAATTGAAGTTGCGATATTTATACGCATTTTCTTTCTATTACTATATAATTCTTTTTCGACTCTTGTGATACTTTTAGTAGATATCCTCATAAATATTTTTCATATCAATTTTGTGATAAAATAATACAAAGATGTAGTAAATCAAATTACAAGAAAATTATTTTTTAAGTCTTACTATGTATAATAAATTAAGTTCTTAAGAGGAAGTAAGGGTAAATGATTAATTTCTACATAGATTCATTTCGTTTAAATCTTGTACAACTAAGTTTGTCTTGTTTGTTTGTCTTGCTTTAACTGATTTCATTGCTTTTTATTTATTTTTTCATTTTCGTGCATTGATGATTCATCTTAAGTTTAAATAACTAATTCCTAGCTCATCGCCGAAATGGTTTTAAACAATAAAAATAATTTTACCCTGAACATAGCAATTAAAAGAATTCAACTATATTATTTACGTATATAAAATTTCAGCCACATTTTTACTTTCACAAACACTCAAAAACACTAACTAGCGTTCGCCAAAAAATCAAATAAAAAAGCAGTTTTCTAACAATCAATTTTACGTTCAACGTTTTTAAGCCAAAGCCTTGATTGTTTTTGCAGATTTACAGTTTTGCAAAACTTTATATGAACAGAGTAGGTACGAAATAAACGTAGAGATTCCCCTACAGCCACAATATTTTATGACCTTCAAGTGACCATCTCTAAGTAAAATTGGTATCAATAAAAATTCGTACCCGAGCATTGTGTACAGTAGAAGTAAAAAATCTTTCGTCAATTTTTAAAATCATTCATCAAATCGTAGATACTTAGTGAATTATTAAATCTAAAGCACTTTTTATTGTGACTGACTTTTCACTGTTTGCTACAAGCTACACCGGGCTTGAGGCGACAGGGCGCATAAGGCCTAACCTAAACCTCTTTAAGAGTAACCTAGCTCGAGGTCTCCCTCGGAAGAGGGACCGACTCGTGCCGATTTATTATTATAACCAGATTGGGTGACCGCCGAGCTCTTAGTTCGCTTCGGCGGACGCTCCATAGAATGACTGGGCTCAAGGCTTCCGAGAGGGACGTCGGCTAGGGCTGTCATTTATTACGTGTTTAGCATTCCGATTCGAGGGAGCCCAAGACGGCCTAGCCTCGGCTCGATCGGTAGTTATTATTAGATTAGAAGAATTTTAGCACTTCGCACTAAGCCGACACACATGTGCACTAAGGAGACAAATGCATATAAAATTATTCATACGTGATATGTAATAACGGTCAATATAGTAAGTACCATTCTAAAAAAAAACTAAAAAATTTGATTTCATTTGAATGGCACTACGAGGTTCGAATCAGATATGTTCTATTTAATTGTCAGTGTCTTTAGGTTAGGTAGGTTAGGTTAAACAAATGTCGAGAAAGGAGGTGAGGCAGTGAGAGTAGTACAAATTATTATTGTGCGTCAGATTTCTTTAAAAAATTCGTAATTCTCGTCTCATATTCCTAATGCAACTTTAATAGTCAAGTCGTAACATCTGTGCAATACTCCATGGTACTGGTTAATGGGTAGCGAATGATGCTGTGGTTGATCACAAAATATTCCTCCTAAACCAAAAGACTATTCTTTAATTATTTCAAAAAAAATCAGTTAAGTGTAATAAATATTTCGACTAATTTTCTAATTGTGAAGTTGTGGACGAGCATGTGAGAACTGTTTGAATGTATATCTATGTCTTTTTTTAATTTGTATTGATACGTAACTTATGTTTCAGATTTACAGCGATTAAAGTTCAATCCTGGGCATTGGCCCATCAATATCTTTTTTTTCGACCTTTACATTAGACGGTGACCTTATTCTTTTTCACACAAGATAATGCGCATAAAATACCATGATGTAGTCTGTTAGGCGTAGTAATACTTTGTTAGTTTGATAAATTTTAACAACAGATGTATACAATATCATTCAAACAGTGTATTATACTTTTCAGAGAAAAGAAGTGTTAGTGCAGTGAACTAGTTTTATAATCGAGCAACTCGTTTTGCTGAACGTTTCTGTAGAAAAACCACGTTGAAGCAAATTGTCGACGACTTGAGTTAAACCTTTATTTTTTACATTTAAAGAATACCAACTGTTATGTATAAAATATTAAATAATGTATTTTAGGTTTAAAACTTAAAATATAAAACAGTGCGCAAAGTGTTAAACAATAAATCGATATTTCCTCGAAATATCTCAATAGCTTAATTTATACCTCGACGAGAGTATTACAATGAGGGGAAGGGGGGGGGAGGTAATCAACGCGTCTAACACATTATCTTCCCATTAACAAGACCGCTTAGCGTCATTTACCTGCTTGTTAATTTTACGTTTGAAATGTAAGACATCAAGCACCGCATTTAATTACTCTGTATAATGGTATGACAATGGGATTACTAGGTATGGGACCGCATCAGTATACCGAATACTGAATTACTAGCTGATTGGACCGAGCTTTGTTCGACCTTGTTTTTTATATTGTCGTGTTGTGTCGGAATACATGCTTTTTATTCGGATTATATCATAATACCTTAATGACCTAATGACCGGTATTTTTATTATAGTTTTTTATACCGTGCCTGAAAACACGGATAAAACGACATTTTCTACAAATGAATCCTAACTACGTCGATTTATCGCCCCCGTTACCCCCTGCTTACAGAATTATGAAAATCTCATATTGATTCAAAATCATATTGATACCCACCTTAAGTGAGAGTTAGATTTTGCAGAACAAGCAGGTTAGTAAAATTAATATAGTTAAATACGGTTTTTGAGCAGTATGCTAGTCGCCACTCTGAATGACAGAATTAAAACTAGAGTTGTAAAGACAAATAGCGTTGTGGCTTTAAAGAAAACGCTGTACATAAAATTGAGATTGAAAGTATGCTTCGGTGTTTTATTGAAAGGATGAATGAAAGAAGATTGACGAGAAAAAATATTTTAGGGTCTTCGGCGAACTTATTGCCACCAGATTGGTGATATACTATGGAAAGACGGTATTAAGACCACTCATAGCTGGCGAGCATGTATGCGTATTGATCAATGTAGAAAAGATGAAAGAGGTGTGCCAGAACCGTGCGAAATCCGTAATCTCGTGCCACACCTCCGGACTAATTATTTCATATTAATATTATGGATCGCGGAAAATCTTTCACTTACACCAAATTTTTACCATTGTAACATTTTTTTAACGGTGGAAGGGTTAAATAACCAAACGTTTATAAATTGTTAGTTCACAACTATAGATGTTAGGTTCGAACCCGTGACCTTATGTTTTACACTCTTAACCTTTGGGGCCATGGTGCTTTATACCATTGGATAATGTTATTAATGTTTATAAACATGTTTATACATTTATTATTTTTTAGTGTAATCGATATATAGAGGTCTTAAGGCTAATTCTGCTCCTCTTCCCCTTCCCTTCTAATAAGGATGGGATGGGAAGGGAAAGGATTTGATCGGGGAGGGGATAAATAGGAAAAATTAAAAGCAGTTTTTCTGTCTGTCCTCTCCTGGATCCATTAAAGGTAGGCAACTCATTAGCTTGTTGCAGATGCATAATACATAATATACCGCTTGCCGATTGCCACATTCTATTATAAAAAAATGTTCACACGACAATTACATCTAAATAGGTCGTAAGGACCGTCAAACAAGAGGATTCTCGTCGAAAGTTTGAATAATGACGGTATTTCCGTGCTTATTACCCTGGGTGGCGGCCAACGCATTACCATTAAAGGCTATCACCTACACTTGTTACTCTTTTAAGCGTTAATATAAATTTAAGCTTTACATTTATTATCATTTCTTAATTACCACACTTTAATTCTTTAGACTAGATTGGAAAAATATGTTCCCGACCTAACTCAACCTAGCTTATGCTTAAATAATATGTTCTAGGAAACAACAAATAAAACAACCGTCTCTATTCGTAGATAAATTTAATTTCCCTCCTTCCTTCCTTTCAGTCAATATTCGTCCGCTGCTGTACGTAGGCCTCCCCCATTGATGGCCACAAAGATGGGTTCTCTGCTGCCGTCATCCAGTGGGCTTAACTTAATTTACTGTTTAATAAACATACTAATATACTTTTTAACAATCCATCAATAACATATCGATATAAAAAGGATGGGAAAGGGAAGATGAATTGATGGGCGATGGCATGGAAAGGGAAAGGAAATATACTTTTTCCATTTATCCCCTCCTCTGTCCTTTATAGATAGGCAACACCTCTGCACCCGCAACTCATTAGCTTGTTGCAAATGCTTAAGGGTACCGACCACTTAATATCAGGTGACCTGCTTGCTCGTTTGCTACCTTCTTCCATTTAAAAAAATAAACTTGTGGCCCACAAACCAGTGTTGTAAGTTTATTTCATTCCCCTAACAATTTATTTAAACAAAGTAAACTTCAGAGGTGCTTGACACCACTCGCCCGTCCCGAATGTTTTTCCCTGGTATGAACTGTTTTGTTATTTCTGCGTCACACATTATTAAAATTAAATTTGTTTATAGAATAGCACGAGCTACCATTGTCGGTAGTACCGCATTTCAATTCTGCAATGTAAAATGAATTTAATATTTCTTATTTTAGTATAATCTTATCTTTGTTCCTATTGCAGATGTATTAATTGGAAGGCCTATGGCAGTAGTGAACGACTGTAAGCTGAAAGGAAGGAAGAATTTTGTTTTACTATTGGTATATTTACCAACCTACAGTCTACTTCTCGACTTACCTCTACACAGAGTCCACTAGATAGTACATAGGTATCTATCGCCAACTGATAGTGTGGAGATATTAGTATAAATTAATGTACTTACAACAGTAGGTAGTTATGCGTGTTAAGGAATTACGGCGCTTGATCAATCGTAACTTCACAAATCAGTCTCTGAATAACTAGAATTCTAAATTGAACAACATAGCATTACTTATTGTCATATCAGTATTTCATTCGATAGCAACAATGATAACAAAATTACTTATTACGTATGCGTATGTATATACAATTAGTGCCTTGTACTTAATGTAGTCATGTAATTATTTAATTACCATTGAATCCGTGTTTCTATATTATTATAAATGATTGTGTTATCTCACCACTTCGGCGTGAGGAGGCTACAGTGATCCATCAAGTGTAATCGTGTTTAAACTTCGAGTGACTGTAGCGTCCAATCTACGGAGCGTAAATTAATTAAGTTGATTAATTCATTACTTGATTATATTACATTTTAAGTCATTCAAAATAAATAAAAAAAAAACTCATGTGCGTAAGCCAGATTTGGCACGGTCCTGCACACCTCTCTCTTCTACATTCATTCATCTACGCGCACGAGCTCGTCGGTTAATTTATTACCGACGAGCACGTGCGCGACGTTACTAAATAATAACATGATACTTTCGCATACATCCGCGGCTCTGTCAACGTCTTGCAGCTCCTCAAAAAGGATTATTTGTGGACGTTGACCTCTGCTGAACTCACATAAAATCCACGGGGCCTAAATAAAAAGTACCAGAAACGAAAATATGAACCATCTTGCCAAAACAACATGAACATATAGTTCTAGCATCTACCATGCAATCGCAGTACGAAAAGGATGAGAAGTGAGTGATAAAAAACACCTTTAGTTATAAGAAAACGGAAATAAAGAAATAACAAACCCCAAACACTGATTGCTAGCTAGCATGGTCCTAGCAAACCGCGGTTACGAGTACTCATAATTTCTACCTAAAACCGTTCCTATTAAGTATAAAATGATAAATATTCAAGTATATAAAATACGTCCCAATAGGTAATAGTTACCACTATTGGGACGTATTTTATATGTAATACAGCATACAGATGATAAATGTGAATGAAAAAAGCATATAATATTCAAAGAAATGTATATCATGGTTTTCATAAATGTGCTGTCCTCGAGTTTCACAAATGCAGAAGCATAAAGTACTCGCAGCTTTGTCATGTTAATGCGCCGTACAAAGACAAATGCCAGCCTCCGCCCGAGCCCGGAGACTTCTTCGTACTCGATGTGGATGTGTCGCTTTGTAGATTTTGTTTTTATTTGCAGTTCCCTCTCCTTGAACTGTTATTATAAATCTTAACCTTAACTAAACTAAAGAGCGTCGTTTTATTCAATGGGAGCAGACTGTTCGATTTTTATCGTGGTAACAACTAACAAGCTCAATTATTTTAGTGAGACAAGGAAGCAAAAAACACATCTGATGTTTGTTGAAGAGCAACAGACTTTTTAAGTCTTTCTTCTTTATTATAAAATGCTGACAACGAGAGTGAGAAAGAGGAAAGGTATCAAGAAGTAAACAGGACAGAGGAAGAAATTGTAAGGGGATGGCGCATGTGAGACCCTACCTCATCCCAATATCCTGTGGGATCGAAATTATCTACCGGTTTAGTCGGCGCATTCGTAAAGAAACTATGGTAACAAGTTTTAGAACTTAAGACATACTCGGTTTCAAAATCAATGAAAATCTGCTTAACTTAGACATAGAACATATTATATTTTAAGCAGTATTTTCTATGATACAATGTAACAAAGCATAGTAAATTTATATAATAATTAAAATAAATCGATATAACCTTTTAAAAATAAAGCCCGTTTATTACTTTCATTCGGCGAGATAAATAATCCTCACTTTATCACTGGTACGTTTTCAATCAATTTACCTTAAAACTGTTAGCGGTTGTTCGTTTTATTGAAATACTCTTGAAGTTTTTATATAAAGTGCAAAAAGCAACCCTAATAAACTGACGAACGGCTGACATTTTGTTGGTACAACAATTATATTTTATACTATTGATATGATACAGTCGTACAAAACCACCGTCCAAAAGTGTTCCAAAGCAACATTCATACATGTAAAATAATAAGAAAAAATATGACAGCTAGTGTTTTTCACTTAAATGATTTAGGCTATAGAAAAAGCGTCGGAAGGACGCTTTTTGAGTCTTCACTTTTCGACCGCTAATGGCCTATCTCCTACTTTGTGTACAAATATAAAGTTTTCAAACAAAGTTAATCAAAACATTTCATAATTTAAATGTTCTTCTTAAAATGTTTTCTGACCTTAGCCAAAAACGTTTTATAACCAATGATATTTTATACAAATAAATGTTATAGGCATACAAATCATCGATCGAAAGTGTGCTAAAGACAGTGACAGAAATATTGACACATTTCGTTCAACGTCACTTCTCGAATGGTATAAGAAGGATAGCGTAATTAAAATAATAAGAAAAAAGAGGTCAGCTAGTGTTTGTCACTTAAGCGTTAGAATAAACAAAAGCCACTCAGGTCACCTATTACGGCACGTTTGACATAGAGTAACAAATTACTTAATGTTGTCGAACAGAAAATTATTAATAGTATAAATGGTAATAATTAATAGTATAAATGGAAGGAAATGAAACTTTATAAAAAGGAAAAATACTTGTTTTAAAATTTAAATAAAACAATTATGCACCTTCGAATAGATTCAATTTATTTATTTTTTGTCTCTTAGAGGTTTTTTTTTCGGAATTATTTTATGAGCGGGCTAGATACGATACGTTGTGTACTTGTCAATTATAGGTTCGATGATTAAAAGTAGGCGCCTGTTGCATTGAATGTTCAAAAAATGTGCAATTTAAGGTTTTTAAAATGCGACGTTTTAATATCTCAATATCTTGATTTTGAACAAAATAAACCACATTTTGATGAGATTTTGTAAGAGTTTCAGATTTTAAGCACACTGCAAACAAATTTTGCTATATTTTTTTTAAATTACTGTTGTCATTTCCCACAATCATAATATGAACATCTAAAAACTTTAATTTCTATACATATTATTTAATTGACGGATAAAGGAAAACCGGACTATGGAGTAACATTGACTTTCTTGCCTACATTCTTTACAAATTAAATATAATGGAAATAATTGTACAACACTTATAAATCGAAAATATTTTATAACTAAAATTAATAATAACTTAATTATTGAATTAAAATTTAGATCTTACGCTTGGAGAATACACTACGGATACGATCATTTTATTTTTGTAGTGTGTTTAAAAACGAAATTATCCACGGGCGCTTAAACAAATATCAAATATTTCTGATCTTTTTACGAAACACTTGAAACGTTTGTTGATTTTTTTTCTTACTGAATAAACTTCCCAATCGATTTATCAAGCGACTGTCACACTCCCTTGCCGGGCAATTAGTGAAGTTGCACTCCGCTGCATCGGTGCTTTGTTATATACCTACCTACCTATTCCTCCTCTTGGCTTATCGATTTTGCGATATCCGGTTGTTCGAATGATGTGTTTGTATATATCTGTATTGCCATAATAGGCGACAAACCGACTAAAATATTTTGTGATCATCTAAAAGAGAAATTCATGTTTGTCGTCCACCCCTAAGTTATTAGCAAGATGCATACAAACTCCCCGGAACATTTATCAGGTAACAGACAATCCCTCGTCGGGCAACAATAAACAAAACACAAGTAGTCGGAGCATAAAAATTGTGACAAATTAAAAAATTCTGATTTCAAATTTTTCGAAATTCTAATTTGGAACATGTTCATTGACCTATAGAATAAGTTAATGTGAACACAAATTCTTTACTTTTTAGTGCTTCTTATAACGTACATAAGTGATTTGTTCTAAAATTATAAAGTCGTAAAATCTCTTTTGGTTTGAGTACTATTCGCAGTGTAATCAGTGAGTTTCGGAAGTTTTCGTAAGTGAGTTGAAATGGAACGTGCGACAAAGAACATGTACGCAGTAGTGTAAGTTTCTTGTAATTACTCATCAAACTCTAACTCGCTCCCACTTTGTTGCGCACTCTTATAGACGCGTCGTGAATGTTTCATTACCGCGTTTGACAAAACTTTTAAACTTAGCTCTTAATTTTATCAGCATTATATAAATATCAGCAACTCATACGTATTATGTATTACGTTGGCATTTCAAAGATATGATGTCGCGGTTTACAGTATGTTTTTTTTTAAACAAAAAAAATGTCATTTGTAAAATTTCGGAGCAGAAGCAATAATTCAAAATAAGAGGGTACTTCGCCAGCAACTTTGGGGACGTCAAACACCTCATTCCCCCAGGTGACCTTGAGGGCTGTAAAGTACTCGAAACGTGGCAAACAAAAACTTAAAATAAGCCCGATAAAATTTGTAAAATCAGTTTTATTCCAATGTGCAGTACTAGCGTAAATATAAGAAATCGTTTGTTTGATTTGTGCCAGATTACCAATGACTTAAATAAGTGAATTGGGATTCTTGGGAGACGCTTGATCTTAGGTACAATCACTTAGAAAATCTTATATATAAAATTCTCGTGTCACAATGTTCGTTCCTGTACTCCTCCGAAACGGCTTGACTGATTCTCATGAAATTTTGTGAGCAAATTGAGTAGGTCTGAGAATCGGCCAACATCTATTTTTCATACCCCTAAGTAATAAGGGTTGTTCACCCTTAAATATTTTTTTTTAATTTTTGGACGAAATTTTTTGTTTTTATTTTTTATAATGTGGCATTAAAAAATACACACAACTCTAAATTTTTACTTTTTTATCACCAACCCCTATTTTTTTATAGCCATTTTAGTAATTTAATTATTGTTTATCCCCGGTCGATAACTGATCAATCGTCATTTCATTAGTTATACCCGCCAGTTGTCTACAGGTGTCACTTCTGACCCAGTAAACAGCACGGAGTAGGGATGAGAACGAAGCCGGTCTCCTGATTCTCTCACACAATAAGACTTCTCTCACTCCCTACACAGTTGTCGGCCAGTGTAACTAGAAATTACTTAAAAATTATTTATATGGCAAAACAACGTTTGCCGGGTCAGCTAGTAGACCTAATAAAAATTGCGTCAGGGTACGATTGCGAATATTCTTTTTTGATATAAAAGACTAACGCTCGTAAAAAAACTATATAATGAAATGTTACATTTAACGTCAACAGACAATTTTCGTATTCCACCTGTTTGTGACGTGCACATTTTTGTGCGGCAGTCTCGGTAATTGGATTCTGCCGTGAAAATAAATATATATTTGATAAAATTGTTGAAACGATAAAGTGAAATTCTTTTATCATTGTAATGCAACATTTATTGTTTTATCGTCTTGTTTGGATTGTATTACATTTGTAACAGAAATAGGAAAATTTACAGTAAAATAGACAATACAGATAACATGTTAACAATATATCGCATCTAAAATAAAATGCGGGCATATTCCGGGATGTTGGAGAAATACATTGTCAGGGTTGCCAAGATAAATCACAGGTACGTTTCTCTGAGAGCCGTGCGATGTATCAAAGACACTTAACCAATGGATCCGCTGCAAACCTTTTACTTAACACATTCACAATATATCTTCAAAAAGCGTTATATTTGCAATATGGTGCGTAAATAATAAAGTAAAGTAAAAATAATATAATCTTGCACTCTTTTGATTCGAAACATCAATATTTTGTAGATAAAAAAAAAAAACATTATATAGTCGTATGGTATTATAATTACTTTTCATGTATTTCTTATTATTGTAATTACTTTTCATGTATTTCTTATTATTACAAAGAAAATTTGAAAACTAATAAAATACAAAATTTGAAAATGAATTTACAACACAAACCTTTTTAATAAGTAAGAAAAATATATATGAGTGTTTTAGGTTACCTTTTGTTTTGTTTTTTTTTTGATAGAATTCATATAATTTTCTTCCTAATGTAATTTTACTTTTACACTGTTGTGTTCTTTTAATATATTTTAATTTTTGTACATTTAAATTTAAACGAATTAAAAATATATTAATCTTATTTAATTCACATTCATTGAGCGGTTTTCTTAAATATTCTAATTTTACGCGCATCTTTCTTAATTTTTCTTTCATAATAAGAACCTTTTCCTGGCAATAACAAACACAAAATAAAAAGAATTAGCGAAATCGGCCCATCCGCTCACGCATGATGTCTTGTCCAAGGGAAATATGAATTCACTTTTATGTATAAAAATTTCATTAATGTAACCAAATAAAACATAAATGAAATTTGAAATTTATTAATTTCAAAGCGTATTGTATATAATATAATACGCTTTGAAATGAATAAATATCATATAATATATGACGTTTTGCATGCAGAAAAATATTTTCCGTATAAGTAAAGCAAATTTATATCTGTAACAGATCACGTCGGACGCGGAGGTTCGGACCGATATTACATGTTCCCTGGACGACGATAATTTGTTGGTCCATTGCGCCGAGCGCGCGTATTGCCTCGCATGTATCACTATCCGCGCTTTGTTAACTTGTGCATTACTTTTAGGTAACCGTCGCAAAGTAAAATATCATCATCATGTAGATGTCTATTCGTATTGAATAGAAATATCTGATTAAAAAACCATGTAGGGTGAACTTGGTCCTAGTTTTTAATTCAAAACTTATATTATATAAGTTTTATGATATATTTGACAATTTAAATATTAGATTCGCCAACGATCTGGTCAACATTGTTGTAATCTACTAAATGAGGGCAGCAAGGAATAGATTTTTGTAGCGATCGTTGTGCTCTACCTTTTGGCTGAAAAATGTTAACTATCTACTTCGTGAAATGAATGACCGAAATATTTGCACCTGTCAATTTAATACCGTTTTTAAGTCGGAATATGATAAAATAACAGTGAGAAGTCGTATGCCAATATACGTGTTAATATTTCTATGTTCTGTCAATAACTCTTTGTTCTTCTGTTTGCTAATAATTTCCGTATCTACACCCGTAGATAGAATAACAAAAAAAACGATAAAATATTTCCACGGAATAACGGTTCCAATTAGCGCAGACTCGTCGGCAAATTGGATTGAGATTATATGAACGTTCTTTTATGTTTTTATATTTCATAAAGGTACAAAGGTTTTATTAACCTTGAAAAAAATATTTTAAATTAACATTGTATGTTTCAAATATAATTTTATGATTTACTATGGTATCAACGAATTGTCATAATTCACATCGAGCTTGATTTCCAGCCAGAATTTATTTTTGCTAGCTTGTGTTTGGGATTTGATTTCATGGATTATTGACAAAACATATGTATGGCTCTAAGCCTGTCTACTAATACTGTCGTTTCTGTTTAAATTAAAAATTACAGCGCTTGAACTTAGGACCAGCTGGGTAATAGAAGGAAGGTACTGTACTGCTAGACTACGTGGTTCTTATATTTTATAATTATCAATGTCGTCGCTAGCAATTTTTGGACCATTTATTTTATTAAAATGTTATAATTTCGTACTTGATAAATAAATGAAATTAACATGCAGTATAAAGATTTCTCGCAAACTCGGTTTGTCATTTCTTTTCGACGGGTAAATAAACAAAGATCAGAGACGTGAACATGCGACTCTGACTTTTTTCTCTCTCGATAGTCGTCGTTTCTTTGACGTTGTTCATAAGCTCCTTTCGCTTTATAGTCGAGATTGGTTGAACACAACTAATTAAACAAAACTACGTGCTTATAAAGAGGATCCGCCTTGATCCTTCTTCTGCTATTTAACAGAATACATCATTAAACGCACCTAGTGCTTTATAAAGAAATGCGTCAGAGATTGCAATTTTTCTGGAAACAACTTTGGTAGTGAAATTATGTCTATCAATTGAATTGATTTCGAGCCGCTGAGGGTTACAGAGGAATGTAAGAAAAAGTTTTGGCGAGTATATTGTCTAACATACGACACTGCATTTTACGCGTACTCACTTTCTTAAATCTTCCACGTTGTTTCCATCGCTATCGACAATAATCATCACCTCCCTCCCCTTTTCATACTCATCTCAGCACCGTGTGATTGTAGTCTGACTGACACCAACCCTCTTCGGGAATAATCGGTTGTACTTAAGTCTTGTTTTATCATTGTGATCAAAGACATTCCGTTGCCGAGATAGTCGAATGTCGCGAGGGATGTTATTTATTGTACGCATCCGTTCTCGTCAGGTTCATCATTAGCTGATCGGCATTCATCTCTTCTATGATAATAATTGACGGTATAACGACGATAATAAAATAATCCTTTGGAATTTTGGCAGCATCTATTTTGCGTCGTTACACATCACGTACTTACCCTTCAGAAGGCCGGATGCGGTAAACATTCAACATAACATTTACATCACCTTTCAAACTAACTTCTCTTTGGTAGTATCTTCCAGTCTTTGTCAATAAATAAGAGATTTGATAATGCACACACGCACCTTTGGTCACTGGTGGCAAAATCGCTGTTGACAATAATAGCACCACAAAAATAAATGTATTGTTCAGAGACGAAAACGGCAATTTCACTTTTCCGCCTGCATAATAAAATCCAAGGTTCCCCTTCCCTGATAAATTGCAATATGCTCTAGCAATATAGACATTACTTCAATTGTTCTGTGATTTGTCGGCATTATAATGAATCCGAAGAGAATGCCGTTTGTTCCAAGATAACAGGAGATCTACGTATATGCAATCGCAATTTATCTTGTAACGCTCGCTGGCTTGCGTTTGTTATACATAAATGTATTTTGCACCTATTCGCTTGTATCAATTTTTCAGTCACTTTTGAACGTTATTCGTACATGCTAATCCGAGTG
>JWHW01022545.1:319251-334640 GCA_000931545.1 Papilio glaucus
GCAATATGTTCTAGCAATATGGACATTACTTCAATTGTTCTGTGATTTGTCGGCATTATAATGAAACCGGAGAGTATGTCGTTTGATCCAAGATAACAGGAGGTCCACGTATATGCAATCGCAATTTATCTTGTAACGCTCGCTGGCTTGCGTTTGTTATACATAAACGTATTTTGCACCTATTCGCTTATATCAATTTTTCAGTCACTTTTGAACGTTATTCGTACATGCTAATCCGAGTTTTTTCATTATCCGTTACTCGTCGGTCATTGGTGCGGTTTGTACGTGAAGTAGCACTTTTCTTCGACGACCTTTGTCAGTACAACGAATGATGTAAATTATACGGAACTGTTTTCACGTCACTCAAATGTGACTAACTTCCATTCTAATCTTTTAAATATTAATATCAATCTTTTAACGAAAAACAATTTTAAATATACAACAAATAATGACAATGTCAAAAGACTGTACGGAATGTTAATATGATATTCATGCGCGCGCGGTTGTCAAACGATAAGTACACGAACGCCGCCTAACGTGAAGTTTTAAAAGTTTCATAATCCAAAAATAACACTCAAAATTACCGATTTTTCCTATTTTCTCTACTTTTAACCCTTCCCTGGACTGAGGGCATTACTTGAAAACAGATTTACCCAAATCGGTTCAGCCGCTTTTGAGAATAGCAGAACAGCAATTCATTTTTATACTGAAATATCAACAAAGTCGCGCTTTAAAGACGACGTAGTATTTTGCTACGATGTGCAGTTACAACGTAGATTATTACTACGGCCATTGACCTACGATGTAGCTTTACTTTTAATAATGTTATATTTATTGATTTTGGATTGCGATGGATTTTGATTGATTGGTAATAATCTAATGTAGACATAAATTTGTCACTTTATTGAACTGGACACAATATATTTTATGATAGACTAAATGTTTCCATTAATATTCGAATTCAGATTATTATAACAAAGAAGACAACCGCTTTTCACTTTTTTATGGAAGACGGTGGCAAACGAACAACCGGATCACCTGTAGTTAAGTGAGAGCTATTTATAGACATTCGCAGTTTGTCCGCAACAAGCAAATGTGTTGCAGATGCGTTGCCTACCTTTAATGGACAGAGGAGGGCATAGACAGGAATAAGGATATTTCCTTTTCCCCGTTAATCCCCTCCCTGTCCAATCCTCTTCCCGTTCCCATCTTATCCTTATGAGGAAAGGGTGGGATGGGGAAGAGGACTGAAATTAGGCCTCCGGCACCTCACTCATCAGACGAAACGCAGAGTACTTCTACTTCACGCCTGTTTTCTGTGAGGTCGTGGTATTTCACCGGTTGAGCCGGCCCATTCGTGCAACAGAAGTTGTTGTTGCGGGCTCTACCACTGTTAAAATGCAGAATGCAGATTTTTCATGCTCTCTTCGATCACTATTAGAATTGCGTATACCCGGGGGACGTTGGGCACCAACTGCTATATTTTAGATATATTTTTGTTATATCTTTTGAATTAAATGTATTGCAACAAAAATTCCAATAGAGATAATTAGATTTAAGAATCCTCCTTCTTTAGAATGTTTAAAATAAGCAAAAACACTTTTTAGAAATTATAATACAAGTGTAAAACTTAATTAAATTTGTAGCAAATTGCAACATAAGCAAATCTAACTAAGTCTACAAACAGTCTCCTAAGGAAACCTTTGACTTCAAAGCAAGTTTAGCTAACAAAGTGGGGATCGCGTTACTAATTATGTCTAAGCAATTTTGTCCTCGTCTATGACAAACTTTACACAGACCTTCATTTGCTGCTAGACAATACAATGGTATATTCGTAATTCGAGATTTTTATTTTCTTCATGTTTAAAAGTTAAATTACGTTTACTGCGATGCACGTCTCACAGGTACAGTCTCGAATGTTTAGAAATTACTCAAGTAATTAATAAACGATGATCGATGATTCAAGTTTATAAGCAATAATCTCCCTTGGTTATATTATCTAAAATTGTCAATCTTCCGAACCATACCCGCTAATCACGTAAATGTAGAATTTATATCTTATAATATAATTTATTCATCGTATCGTAGAAAAGCTGACTGTATTCAACGCACAACCCAAACAACTTCGATTTCTGTTATTACGTCGGTGAACACTAAGAAAGGATTTTCTAAATTCATCCCCTATGGGTCTAAAATAGGGAATGAAAGTTTATATGGAGAAATAATTGCCCTCCAATGTAAGTTGACCTCAAATCTATGTGATGAACCATATTAAAAAGGGTTCAGCTTAGGCTATACAATCGTCGGTTAAATTACATTTCACGACGGGTGAACCCGGGGAGTGAGCTTGTCATACATATTGTTTGAGTGCATATTCAACATAGCTGTATTAAATAGCCAAGCAGCAATATTATTAGTTATCGTATTCAGCAGGACTCGGTAAATTGAATGTCGCTCGACAAACTGTAACAATGTATGGAGATTGCGTTGCCGAGACGTAATTACAAGTTACTCGCAACTGCATCTCGTAATCAACCAGGCGTTACTGAGTTATGCTTTCATAGTTACTGCAATATAGTCACATTGTATATATTAATATTGTCTTCATATTTGCTAAAGTTTCCAACTATGTATTCTATGGTTTAGGATTTAATAGACTTTATTTGTGGACCGAGCTTCGATCTGCGTTTGCATCTGTAACCGTATGATCGTTTTTTTTTGTCGGATGAGATATTTAATATTCGTATAATGCCATCCAGCGATACATCGCACAATTTCAAGGTACCAGTAACATACTAGTTATCAACAGTGTACAGATACACCATGCAAATATTTTTTTTGGTAAATTCGAATTTTCACATAAAAAATCAACAATCAAAAATTTATGAACAAATTTAGACTTAATCTGTTTGAACAAGGTTTACAATAATTTACGTACGTACGTACCAACCGATAGCGGTTTAGTTGTCACAAACGTACTTAAAATCCCACTATCTTCACTTTATCCGGCGTGTGATTACCTGTACCCTCTCTCAATATCAACTTTTGACAAATTACCGATAGTCTGGGTTTGACACTTCAATTTGTCGAAATCGACACGATTGAAGTCACCGGTAGAACTCAAACGCTTCATTCTCGATACTCCAGCGAACCACAGTATTAGCTTAAAATTATACCGTTCATTCACATAACTGATAAAAGATTTGTGCTCGTACGACGCTCCATTGTAACTTTAATTCCAAAAAGTATTTGTCATTTGAATCGAGTTTGCTAAGACTTATTTGGAATATCGGTCAACTTTAGAAATCCATGAAATAATTAAAAAAAAAATTAAAAATTCTTTATTTCTTTTACTTATTGGTACTGTTTTTACAAATATTTGGAACTTCCTTTTAAGCAAACATTTGCTTGTGTTAGGAAGTTCCGCTCTTCCTTAACATTATAGTATGTAAGTACTAAGGTACTTACATACTATAATAATAATTATATCACAATAGATTTATAATAATAATTAATAATCTTCTATTATCCATTATTCTTTTCTATATATAAAAGAAGAAACTGATTGACTGATATATCAACGCACGGCCAAACTACTGGACCTAGAAACTTAAAATTTTTCAGAGAGATTTCTATTATTACGTAGGCGAGCACTAATTAAAGATATTTAGATTCATCCCCTAAAGTTCTAAAGTAAATTATAAATGTTGGTATTGCGGAAACTGCGGATTACAGTTATTTTTGCACAGGCAAGAAATTATTTACAATATTTCTCTTATTTATTACAAGCGACGTTTAAAGTTGATGGCCTGGTTTAATAGCCAACTTTAAAATAGTGCACTATGAATTTTCCCTGACGGCTTTAAAAAAGTAAATACACGCGTTGTTTAATATCTGAATAGCGGCAATAAATTCTCGTATCGTATATAAAAAGAGTGGCCGCGGTGTTTTCATATGAATCTAAAGCGTATCTTACACTTAGCAGATTTTTAGTTATAACCAGAAATATTCGGTTTAGCGTGGAAGTACGACCTTGCAGAGTACGAGCGTGAAATATACTTCTGTCGTTTTATCTGTCTCATAAGACGCTACAGTCTCTAATAACGAGTAAGTGACTGTAACTCTTACTTACGTAATGACTATTAGTGATGTAAGTGTTGCCCGCGGTTTTAACCGCAATTTTTTTGTCTTACTCGCTTGAAGTATCTAAAAAAATACCATAGCAACCAATTTTATTTTCCTATCCGTCGGAAAGTTTTTTCTGGGATTAAATGTACCCCGTGTTATTTTCAGTACAATGTGTGTTCAAAATTTCACGATGTTCGGTTGAGTCGCTAATGAGTTAGAGCTTAACAAACAAACTCACATCCTCATTTATAATATTGGTTAGGATGTCCCTTTTTATCTCTTTATTTATAATAACTAACTTATCTTATTCTATTTGTAACTCTGAAACTTTTAATTTTTAAAATAACTTTATACTTATTTATTATTATAAATCGTGTTAAGTACTTTACTTCTTCCGCAATATAATATTACTTATTCTGGCCATAAATACTGTTACAATTAAAAATAAACAAAATATTACATTTGAATTTGGAATCTCTCATTTTTATATGATTGTTCATTGAGTTTTCTGAATATGGCGCCCATACATTGTAGACTATTTTGCGACATTCAAATGGAGTGTGGTGATAAAGAGAACCGAATCGCTGTGATTGCATTACACAAAGTAGGTATGGAGCCAAATGCAATTTTCAAAACTCTCCATAAACTTGGTATTAGTAAAATGTTTGTGTACCGGGCTTTTTATAGGTACAATGAGACCTCCTCTGTTTCTGACAGAAAAAGATCTGGCCTTCCACGTAGTGTTCGTACGAAAAAGGTGGTAAAAGCAGTGAGGGAAAGAATTCGAAGAAATCCTGCCCGAAAGCTAAAGATTTTATCTCGGGAGATGAAGATAGCACCCAGAACCATGTCGCTTATTTTAAAAGATGACTTAGGACTTGCAACCTATAAGATACCTACTGGTCATTTCTTAACTGATAAATTAAAAAAGAATAGGGTGGTAAATCGAAACAACTACTGAAGCGGTACGCAAAGAGAGGTCACAGAAAAATGTTGTTTACGGATGAGAAATTTTTACAATTGAGCAACATTAAAACAAACAAAATGGCCGTATTTATGCTCAAAGCTCTAAGGAAGCTTCCCAATTAGTCGACTTAGTGCAACGTGAGCACGTATGATACGGTCTATAACAAAATGTCATTATTAATTTGGTTTTGATTGATCTAACTATTAACTAAATTGTTATCTTTATCGATTAAATAATTTGTTATTTATATATTATATAAGTTGATCTTAAGATTAACGATGTACCCATTCCAACGCTGTCAGTGCGTCGTATTGAATACACGCTGTTAACAGTGAGAAAATATAAATCGAGTAGTGAGACTCAATTGACATTCGCACTTACTTGTTCTCGCATCTCCCCACATTTTACGTGAACTCGATTAACGTAAAGTTGAAGTTTGCGATATAACCGGCTACGACAGATGTAAATATTATGACTGCCACATCAGATGTAAGATACTATGACTACTACGACGGATATAACCAGCCACGACCGATGTAGTATATTACGACTTGCACGTCATATGTAAGATGCTACGAGAGCTACGACGGATATAAACGGCTACGACAGATGTAAATATTATGACTGCCACGTCCGATGTAAGATACCACGACTGCTATGACGGATATAACCAGCCACGACAGATGTAATATATTACGACTGTCACGTAAATGTTCGATGCTACGACTGATATAACCGGCTACGACGGATGTAATATATTACGACTGTCACGTAAATGTTCGATGCTACGACTGATATAACCGGCTACGACAGATGTAATATATTACGACTGTCACGTAAATGTTCGATGCTACGACTGATATAACCGGCTACGACAGATGTATTATATTACGACTGTCACGTAAATGTTCGATGCTACGACTGATATAACCGATTACGACAGATGTAGTATATTACGACTTGCACGTCATTAGTAAGATGCTACGAGAGCTACGACGGATATAACTGGCTACGACAGATGTAATATATTACGACTGCCATGTCAAATGTAAGATCCTACGAAGCAGGGCGACAACACAAGCGAAAAGTGTTAGTGTACATATTTAATCTTATTTTACTAAGCCGGGCGGATCCTAGTATAGATAATGGATCGGGCAAATAAGGTAATCATCATCATCTGATAAACCACTTAATTTTTTAACCGTTTGTCAAAGTTCAACAGAAAGTGAACCGCTTGCTCCATTTCCTCTTAGATAAAAAATACATTTCAGTATAAGGGAGTCTACTGTATATAGTAAAAACACAAGCAAAAATTTATATTTAAAAAAATATATGCTGTTACGTTCCAATTTTAATCCACAGCACAGTTATAACAAGGACAGCAATGTAACATAGCATACAGAAATTTGCTAACGCGCAGGCGGTCTGCAAATAGAACAAGTTTGTCTCACTGGCCTCTTTCTGCCGCCTGAATGCATATTGCATTTAGGTCACTTTGTTGTTGGGTACACAGTAGTTTTGAAACCATCAATAAAAAGCTTGTTGTATTCAGAAACACTCAAATGTGCAATAATTTAATTTCGCACCTGTTAAGTGTCCCAGACTTTGGCGTAGAACCTTTTTCATACGCTTTTATTGTATTCACCTATATGATTTTTGCCGCCGATGACGATATTTTTTTTTATTATTACACTTTCATGAGTATTTCAATTTTATTAATGTAGGAATGGAACGTAAGAGGTACGTCTGAAACGGAACGGATGCGCGCGGAAAGATTGACATTGACAGTTTGGCGAGAAAGGCGAATGACGTGTGCGCGTGACTTTGACCCTGTTTAATTAAGAAGAAGTCGGCAAAATAAATAAATAAGACCATATCGGCTTTTATTTCGAGGCACAATAAAAGATCCCACATTCATGACTGTTTTAATTACCAGGATCGTCACGATAAGCTACCACCTGATACTAATATTTCGAAAAATAAACGTTTATTTTTAAACAATAAATATTAGGACGTAAAAAAAAACATTTGTGACAATATTTTAGGTGTAATAGCTTTTTAGTTTGTAGTCGTTTAGCGTAGGAAGGTGGACCGATGATTCGGTTAGGGAAATCCACTTGATATAGAAAATTATTGCTTGAAAAGAAGAAGTTTTTAGTTGTACAAAGTTTTACTTCTAATCTATTTTTCTATAAAATTAACTCCATAAAATAATTACCGGACATTGTCTTATTTCTTGACTGCTAATCAAGGTAGGTACAATAAAAAAAGTAATATAAATCTTTAATAAGATTGCAGTCTTTTTAGAACTCGAGCTATTAGAAATAATTAAGCATTTATTTGGAAGCTCTTTAAACCCAATTCATACGATCCTTGAATATTTGAAACAGTAGGAAGGGTAAGTAGATCTAATTTATCTCGAGTTAGATAAATCCCGCTTTACTAAAGTGAAGCGAAGGTAAACATCTTAAAGCGATTAATGGGGAGCTGGCTTATCTCTACAAATTTAATAGTAGATAATTTAGAAGTTTGACTAAAGCAACGCTAAACAAGAATTGCTATATTATTATACGTAATTTTATTATATTGTGTGTTTGTTGGTTTTTGTGTTTCTTTTTTTTTTCAATTTAAAACATTGTGAACAAGAAGCTTGAAGTGCGACCTTTGATATTCAAATAATAAATTCTTGATTGTAACGTTTTAGTACAAAATGTAACTGAACACCTGGATCAGATTACGTGGGAAGGCTGACTCGTAAACAAATCTTAATCCGTACAGATACTATCTGGAACCTAAACTAGTGATCTTTCGATAACATCGCCGCTCACAATCCGTTGGGGCTGTAGTCAAGAACAAGATTGTGTAGATACAATACAGATTTGAAAAAAGTACTGACCTATATCATAGAAATTATAACTTTACGTTATCATACCAAAAAATTGTTTTATCAAAGAATCTGGCGATAAACCCACTTGATTTATGTTATACGGGAACAGAACTGGAAATTTAACGATCTGGGTTTTTTTTTATTCGTAACGTAGGAATTGAATAAATTAAAGGATACGGAATGATTTAATATTAATTTGCTTAAATTTATATTGAGCCTTAACATGTTTTGACGCACATAAATTAATTTTCTCCTAAGCGGATTGGAAACAAAGTTGAGGGAACATAAGTCGCTACACAAAGTCAAACTTTACTTAATTTCCTCATTTGTTATTAATATAATCTTTTACTTGAAACTTAACACATATTTTTCTGTAAGTAGTCTTCTACCTCTGAAATATATTAAATTTTCAGCTATCTATCAGATTCTGAATAACAAAACGCTTCGTGTCTTTTAAGTTTAAAGGACAGAGTGGACGAAATATTGCAAACATTTTTTTATTTATTTAAAAGCGTTACGTGTTTTCTTTATTATAGATATAAATATGTACCCAGTGTGTCCAAACGACTACCAGAACATTTTAAAGCCATACAACAGCTAAAGCCTTTCTTTTAGTTGGCTGATTCAATCAGCTAACTTTACTTCTGCTTTTCGCTCTCTGAGATACATAGATGGAGGGGATATGTATGTATCCCCCTCCTTTCTATTTCCTTACTAAGTTTCTACACATAATACATTATCAAGTTATCGCGAATTCATCCGGGTTTCCGATGCTTACATTTAACTTTTTTAACATCTTTTTCAGTAAAAAATCTTCTTTGGATTTAACTGCGCTTTGATCAAGAGAATATTTCTTAATCTGTGAGTAAATTGTTTGAGCGATATATCTGAGGAGGTGAATAAAATTAGTAAGCACGATCTCTCATTTTTAACTTCTTAATTAATATTTACGTCTGAAATTAATACCAGCACCATACCTGACGTTTTATAAATATATGAGTATGCGTATATGAAAAATTAATGTTAATTTATTCTCCCGAACCGCGGTTATTTCATTCACGGTACATTCTGTATTTCTTTATTGCCGCTATTTATCAATGAGCATTCCCGAGGCGACAAACAAATCACAGGCTTGTTTTAAGGGAATTTCTTACTTTTTAATAAAATGAAGTTACTTTATTTTTTACTTTAAACATTTAGAAAAATTACTTGTGTTGTCCTAAGTGACTTGAATTATTGCTACACTCACCCCCTCTATTCATAAATAACTACATAAAATATAAAGATGAATCAAAATTTCACAAAGTAAGTAATCGTATCAAATGTTCCACGTAAGTAAACATGCATCCAAAGGCGCAATATGAGGACGGTTTATCGATATAGTGCCCGAAACTTATGTGATTCTATATTCAGCAGAACTTATGTGAATCAGTACAACAGATGGCTAAGGCATTACTGTAAAGCCAACGATACTTCGTCGAACTTGAACGGTCGGGTCTGGATCCGAGGCCTTGAAATTTCATTATTGAAAAATTATCGTATCAACCATGTGGAAATGTATAACAATTATTGTTACGTGTGCTAACGTTTTGTAGGGAAAACAAGAAAAGAAGAAGAGTTGTGCTGACTCATCAGACGGAACTGAAAGTATAAAACCTTTTCTTCTCGGCCGTGTTAAGGTCGTGATAGTTCCCCGACCGAGTCGAGCAACAAATTAAACTGCTGCAGCACCACTATTAAAATAATTAATAGTATAGTTATAAATAATATACTTATTAACATCAAATGGGGAACAGAAGCTAAAAATATTCAAAAAGTGTGAGAACTCGTCTTCAAAGAAGTGTACAAGAAATATTATAATTCGTTAGAATATATCGATAGTATATAGGTATATTTGTAGAAGAACGAGGAAGTGTGAGCTCGTTTGTTATTCCTTATCTCATTAAAAAAAGACTAAAGTTTTTTTTCTTTAAGCATCTTGACGTTATCCTCTGAGTAATGAGCAAAGACTTCTTAAAGTATTTCAGAAATCACCGCTTTAATTTATGATATCTTAGTCATTTTTATAATGATTAATGATGTTAAATGCAAACAAAAAAAATCCTCATTATCATCAACTTTATAACTCTTAGTCATTTATAAAGCTTATCTTAAAATAAAAACTGTAACGCTGAATTATTTTTCGATTTTTCAGAATTCTTCAATGAACGGAACATTTTTCAAGGATCTTATTGAAATTTCAATGTGACAGAGATGGTTGTTAATTATTATATAGACAAACAAAAAATAATAAATCCTACCAAAAACACTTCTTGTAAAATTTACTGCCGAAACTGACAAGTTCATAATGCTTTTATTTTTTAACTCTTGACTGTACCAAATGTATAGCAATAGATAACTTCGCGTATAAGCTTGGCTGCAGCATTCTACCATTATCCGGACTCAAACTACGACGATCGCTTTTACAATAAGGGCTCCGTTACCAAAATCTGCATTTTAAAGACAAAAATACCATATTATAATTACTTCATATTTCTCATATTCATCGGGAGGTCGATAGGGAACATAAATTAATTTAAAAGAACAGAAGACTAACACTTCATACATTCTGCTCTTATAAGCTATTACTAACTTCATTGGAATTTTATGTATAAAAAATACATTTTATCTTATGTTTTTTGAATCGCATTTCATTTATTTTTATGTATAAAACGAACAGTCGTAAAAGCGTTACTTTTGATCATCTTATCTTGTCACAGCTACCCGCATGTGAAACAAAAGAAAACAAAGACTTTCGCTGGCAAATTCCACATGACAAGGGTTTCGGCCAAACATCAGTAGCTAGTTTTATACACGACTAAAAGTTGTGTTTTTTACCTTTTTATTTATTAAGTTTATATATGTATATAAAATATTGGACTGTTATGTCTTAGATAGTGGGTTCAAAACCCACTTGAGATATATTTTATATCGCAAATTTTAGGTATTGATTTTAGCTCATTTAGGTGTATATTTTAATTTAGGTTTCTGGAAATTTTAGGTATTTAGACATTGAATTTAGGCTTTTGACCGAAGACTTCTTTTCACGGCCAATAAAATATATGTGTCATCAATGATTTTGCTTAAATTAGTGGTGTTTTCAAATACAAATTTTAATACTGAGTACAATAATAGATTCAGAAGACGCAACACATTACTTCTTGTACAATATTTATATATTAAAAGCGCAATCAATATAATATATCTTCGACAAAAAATTATAAATACTATCGACTTTAAAACGAAGAAAATACATTTACATAAATACATAACATACAATTATATTAAAGAAGGATCATAAGAAATTTTTAAAATTACCTAATATCATTGCTTATTAATATAAATTCGTGGGCGAAGTTTCCCCTTCTCTTATACAAAAAAAAACACTACTGATATTTAAACTGTAAATTAGTTGGCAAGAAGTCGTATAAAACACAAAGTAGGAAATTTGTGACGATCTTATTAAACAATTTCAATATATAACCAATGTTCGCTTTATATAAAAGAAGGGAATTACAAAAATACAGACCATTCAAAGATCGGTCGCAATTACACGTGATGGATTAGGATATTTTCCTTGTATAAATTCCTTGACTTTCAACGACATCTTATCTTCTTTCCTTTTTGTAATTCGTAAACATAAAACAGACGTCGAAAATAATTTTGTAAATTGTTTGTCCTTTGTTTCGTTGGTGCCGTCTGCTGTGTAATATCACGTACACAGAGAAGAAATGGTATGCCTACAATTAAATTATTCAAACAAATATCAGCTCTCGTGATGTACTCACTACCTCAATAAGCTAATCAGATGATAAAATAATAACAAATTCAAATAAAAAAAATCCGTCTAATATCTTTTTTTTATATGAGAAAGGGGCAAACGTGCGTCGGGATCACTGAGGTGACCAACGTCGCCCATGGACACCTGCAACACCAGAGGAACTGCAAATGCGTTACCGGCCTTTAAGAGAAAGATAGGTTCGCTTCTTGAAGGACCCTAAGTCGTACTGGTTTGGAAATACCGCCGAGGACAGACCGTTCTACAGCGCGGCTGTGCGTGGCAGAAAACATTATTTTTTACCTATCTCCATACGTGATGAGCGTGATCTAATGTCTATAACGTGTTTTGAACACATCTACCTCAACTCCCCTTTATTTACGACGTTCCTTTTGACACGCTGCTACTTGACTTTATTTAACTCTGTTTCTGGGTTTTATTTATTATTTTATGATTTATAGAAGTAAGCGAGCAGCTAATTATTAAACTTTGTACAAAACTTAGTATTATTTATTTCATATAGACTAATAAAATACAGCATAATAATTAAATAAATAATTCATGCAGTATGTAACAGAGTTTGTACGACTGAAACGGATTTTTGTTTGACATTTGACAGTTCGCGATTGGTATCGGCTTCGGCAGCAGTTTTCGTTGTTGTTGTTGTCGCGTTTGCGTCTCGTTGTGTATTGTGTGATTTCGTGTGTGTTAGTTTAGATGTATAGATGATAAAATTAGACGATAGCTAGGTAACTATTACTATTTTAGACTAAGCGACTATTTAAGCAAATCCTAACCTAACAAGTAATGTTAATACTTTTTGGACTTCGTAGCGTTTAAATTGTAAAAATGACTATATAACATTATTTTCAAACCTTTAGGTTGTCTTTCTACTATGCCTTGTAACTCTATGTAAACTTTTATTATTAGGTATTTAAATATATAGGAAGTGGGCATTGCCCTTTATATTGACCATATAGGTGACAAGAACGCGTAGATGAAATGGAATTGACTGCCAGAGTGGGTCGATAACAGATACCTAGCTACTTCTCTGTTATGAGGGCTGCTGCTACAATATACATCTTTCGGTATTATTATGACTTGTTTGTCCAAATACATTACAGTACCTATACTATCGTATAACATTGACTGTATCATCATCACTCGCTAGCCCTGTTCCCCCTTTAAGTGGCGTCAGCACAACACGTATCCGCCTTTCTATTAATTAGTCATTTGAGAAGTCACTCTTTTCATGTGCATATTACATTTCACGCAGTCCAGTCAGTCTTTTCTTAGGTCTACCACTACTAACATATCCCTCTACATTCATATCTAAGACTCTGCTTATCAAATGTCATCTTCCTTTCTCGTAATATGTCCATACCATGTTAATTTTTTGGCCCTTAATTTCATCCCTTAAATCATAATGCTGTTTTCAGGCTTCCCCTAAAGTATTTGTTACGTAATTTATTTAAGCATCTGATCGTTGCAACTATATATAGTTAGCGGTTAGCGGTACCGCTTACTCGTTAGCCCATTAAAAACCTAGTTGTAATGAAGTTTTATAATTTGTTTTTTACTACTAAAGTGAGTTTTATACGGGAACTTTTCAGTACCTATTTTCCTTTGTAATTGCTTTGTGTATTTTAGAAAAACTACAATGACGTACTGCTCGCAAGAGAAAACTACAAAGACTATACAGTCTTTGTAGATTTCTCGAACGAGATATGCTAAAGCGTCACGAGCAGCGTTGAAATAAAAAGTTAGTTAATTTACTACAGAGAAAAAGATTTGTTTATTTATAAGGGATAAACTCTGAAACTACTGACGCAATTTGATAACATATATTTATAACGCAGCATATTTCTGAGCATATTCCCGTATCTTAACACGTGAACTTTTTATTTCATTTCAATACGCAAAAACATTGCCTTGATCGGATTGACACACTGCTTAATAATGAGTAGAATTTCATGTGGATTTCCTAGAAGAGAGTGCACCAAAAATAAGCACAATACGGTATTGTAATACACTTACACCTACACTTTTGAAGCAAGTCGACACAATTGTATAAAATACAAGTCTATAAACTTTATGCTCTCAAATGGAACGTAAATTTTGATTATTATTCATTTTATGTACTTTTTAATCAAAAACATAGAGGTATCACTAGCATTTCCTGTATGTAAGACCTGACCGTTTAAACTTACCCGAGGATTACGAAGCGAGGGCTCTCTATGTACTTAAGAGTCTAATTAGTTGTAAATTGTATTCTGAATTGGCCTCTCGGTCGAAAATTAGGCCGTGAACGTTCAATTTCACAACGTAAAAGAAAATTACGAGTGAATTTAAAATCGATCGCTATTGTCGTGAAACAAGGCGAAGTCTTCCTTTAACGTCGATTGCTAGCCATTCACTCCGGCAGTTTCTTTGAATATCCTAAGTAAAATTGTGCTTGTTTCTACGTTAACTGCAAATTCTTATACACCGCCTGTCTCAAATCGATTCTATTTATTTGTATTTTTTATTACATAAAGATCTACAACCCTTTTAATAATTGCGGGTAAAAGTAGCCACATAAAAGCATTAGAATGACTTGCTTGCTTCCTTAAAAGTGAATATATTATTTAAAAGAGCACCTCACCAAAATGGGTAGTCATATCCAATGGGAGATAATTTTCGCATTTTAACTACTTCGAATGACTACTACTACTAATTTGGGCCCAGCATGCTTATCTCCTTGATAGCTAGCCTCCTTATAATGAACTTAAGTTACAATTGATATAAAGAAGACGATATAAGGTATAATATTTTATTCGTCAATATATACTTTTAACACAACACTCATGATGAAGCGAGTTGCGTTCTCATAATGGACAAGGGACATTAAGAAAGGTGACAATGATACAGTGCTTGTTTCCACAAGTAAACCAAAGTTATTTGTAGCGCCACCTACTACCGTACTATAAAAATAACAGAGCTGGAAATTCTAGAAGTATTTACAACACCTATTTTGATAAATCTGCATAAAATTATAAAGGTAGTAAGATACCTTTTGTTCGTGTATTATGCAAAAACTATTAAATCTTTTTTAATATATTTGCATAAACAGATTAACAACATTAACAGTATTGACTCAGTAGCTTGCGATTTATACGGCGCGTCTAGCGTACTTAGCGTTCCAGTGCGCAAACTAAGCGTGATCGGCCGCGTACATCAAACTATGCAAGTACATTCGTATCGCAACTGTACGTGATTTGATTGTTAAACTGTGTCTTAGTCGTCGTTAAAATAAAACTTCAAGGAGATTATTTTGTTTCATAGGAAACCAATCAAGCCTCGAGCTTAAATATAAATTTTCATAAAAGATAGTTCTATTAAGTAGATTCATATTAAAACTTGTGGTAGGAAATAGTATTGCTCAATAATTTATAAAAGAGTAGAAGATTTTTTCTGTATCTGTACCTTTGTAAGTTTTGCTCTAAAGTACCACAACTGTTGTCTTAGGGTGTCGTAAAAAACGACTAAAAGCTTACTCCAGGGAACTTTACAACACACGTACACACGTCTTGCTGTTTTAATACGCTTTT
>JWHW01022545.1:334741-349432 GCA_000931545.1 Papilio glaucus
TCGCTTGAAAAGGACTTCCAGAGGACTTTAAACTTGAATCTAAAGAAAGCTAACTGTAAATTATATGATTACTTATTGCACCAAAGAAATAAATATTTATAATCTTTACCTAAATGGCGACAATAAAAATATGTTAAGTAAGATTTTAAATTTTGCATTTGTTTAGGATGTTTGGGTGTTGGGCTGATAATGATGACTACAATGATGTTAAATATTATATATACTGTTGTTTATGAATAAACCATAGGAATAATAAGTATTACCAAATTTTGTTTTTGTGAAGATTTGTTTATCACCTAAGAAACCCAAGGAACACTTTTACTCATATCTAAGTAACTGACATGTCATGAAAAATGGAGGTTGATTCGCAGCAGAAACAGCAGGTAGCAAAATGCTGAAACAAAGAAGATTTTTTTTTGAAGCAGCAGTTTTGAAGCAATTTGATACGGAATAATGAAAGAAATTTATAGACGTAACTCACTTTTTGTCACGTAGAGGTATAATATACGCTAATGCCCGTAACCTACAGGGGTAGGCAGAGATTCTTCTTTCAAACAATCATCCATGAAGGGATTAAACAGCCACGGGGATGGTACATAGCCCTATTTTAAACCTTTATTGAAGCTAAGCCAGTCTGAGTAGGCCCTGTTAATTCTAACACAAGCAGTAGACTCTTTATAAAAAGATTTTAACGCTTGCATTAGATAATTGTTCAATCCAAACACAACCAAGGCTGAACATAGATCATCTCTTTTAACTTTATCGTATGCCTTTTCTAAAACTACGAAGGCGCAGAAAACTTTTGGTTTACAGCAAAACCTTTTCTGTAATCATACGTAAAAAAAGATCTAATCCATGCAGCCCATTCCTTTCCTTAAACCTACCTGCTTGGACATCCTTCTTCTGATTCTTTCATGTTTTCTTTCAATCAGTACTTTAGCATACATTTTTCCTACAGTGCTAAGAAGGCTGATTCCTCGGTAATTTTTACAATAATGCTGCGAACGTTTTCCCTTATATAGAGGGTCGATGACATCTTTACACCAATCTTCTGGTACTAGGCCATGTCTCCAACATATATTGAAAAAGGCCCACAGCAGGTTTGCAACTGAACCTTCTCCAGCTCTCAGCATTTCAAGGGTAAACGTATCAACCAGGATGCTTTACCTAATTTCATTCTTTTCATCTCAATCAAAATGTCATTGAAACGTACCTTATTTTCTATCATTTTCTTCAAGTTTCTGCCGTCTGCAAAACCGATGCCTTGCTCTTCACATTCAAACAATCTGTTATTGTATACACATTGTATATCTAAATTATTTGTCACATTTTTAAT
Source organism: Papilio glaucus (assembly GCA_000931545.1). Lineage (NCBI taxonomy): Eukaryota > Metazoa > Arthropoda > Insecta > Lepidoptera > Papilionidae > Papilio > Papilio glaucus. Next base: position 336,078 of record JWHW01022545.1, read on the forward strand.
TTTTAAGCATGAAAGCTTAATACTCCCAAATATCAGTAACCATTTACACGACAAAAATCGTAATAAGACACGAAAAACACCTTATCAAAAATAAATCATCGTAAATTTAATGTAGAATAATAACGAATAATAACGGCGCACTGAATAGGCGAATATTAAATTCCTCAAAAAAAAATTCATTATGAACACAGTGAACGTTAAAGTGTCCAATGACATTCACGACTTTCGTCGACATTAAATGTTCATTATTTACAGTATTCTATTTTAAAATTTATTTTTAATTAAGCAAACGTAATTTAGATATGTGCATTCGATTAATAAACCCCAAAAAAAAACGTTAATTTATGTAAAGAACTTATGCATATATGTAATGTAAAAATATATGCGTACATATATATATACGTATAATAAACAAAAATGTAAAAGAGGTGTATCATGATAATTTAAAATAGAATGTTTAAAGATGTGGATTTAGACTAACAGGAACAAGGTAGGTTCCGAGATACTTCACTCATCAGACAAAAAACATTTTTTTTAGTTATTTTAACACATGAAAACGAAAAGAAGAAGAAAATGATTGCAATGTTTCTTGTATGTGAACATGTAATTTGAATCTAGCTACGAAATTTCAACATGATTAATAATAAATTGTTGAACCAAAACGCTGGACAGCTGGGAAATTGAAAAGTATTTATTAATTAATTTCAGTGAGAACGCTACGCTCAATACATTTTGTGTACAGTTTGTCGACAGGATAATTATTTATTGTCGCTTTGAACTTCATTTCAGTGAATTGGCTTTAATTTTGTATCAATAAATTGACTGATTGATTTAAATTAATGTTTAGCTATGTTTGCTTATTCATGTAATGTTTACGTTAGAAAGGCGACGATTTAACATTTATTGCTTTGGTTGTTTTCGACAATTTTAAACATGAATGTCTGGGGGTTATTACTTACTAACCACGAACTTTTTTCTGCTGTTTATTTAATAATAATAAATAATTAATATTGTGAAAGGTATGCTTCGGTGGTTCGGGCATGTTGTAAGGTTATTTATTTCGTTATTATCTCTTCATTCATGAAGAGAAAGTAACGAAACAAATTTATGCTGCAAAAGTGAGTGGTAGAGCTGTAAGGGGACGCCCTAGAAGAACTTATCTTATCGATCAGATTAGTGGCTTACTAAAAAATGGCAATAGAAGTCCCTTAACCGACGAGCATGTATGCATAGATGTATGAATGTAATCTAGCGAGAGAGATGTGCCAGGATCGCGCCAAATGGAAATCCATGATCTCTGCTTACCCCATGGGTTACGGGCCTGAGCGCATATTTATTTATTTTAAAACAAATGTAATAAACTGTATTTGTCTATTTGCAAATGTTCTTATAGAGGTTTCTTACATTAATATTCGAGGCAAACGAAATCAAATAAAAAAAAACTTTTTTCGGATACGTTGTAATTTGAAGAATAGTTGTAATAAACGACTGCTCTTGAAAGAGCGCATCACGTACGAACCATTCAAACCATACTGTTTTAGAATACTAACGAAAAAAAACTCTTGGGTACAAACTGTGAAATATAGAGTAAAGATCACTTGAACCAGAAGAGTAAAATAAAGGTTAGAAATAAGAGCCGGCAATGGAAGTATAATGCCAAAAGTATTATTTCAAAAATTTGTTTTATTTCAATTATTTGTATATGCTCTCTGATCTCTTTTTTTGGTATATATAGTCATTAGCAACTGACTGTTTCTGACTTTCAACTGACTGTTTGTGACAGATGTGTAGGTATTGATAACTACTTACGTCCTTCTCTCTTGTTGAAAGGAGAGATGAAGAAAGAGTGACAAGGCTGCAAGACAATACTGCAAAAGTTAGTGGTAGTGTTTGTAGGTGATGTCCGAAATGAACTTATGTCGACCAGATTACGAATATTTTATTTAACGGAAATAATACCTTGATAAAGTGTTTCAATTCATTGTATGTATAAGTAATGTGCAGTGGTGGCCCAGTGGCAATGGCCCCGACTTACGTACTGTAGGTCGCGGGTTCGAACCCAGGCAAGCGATTTACTTTGTGTAATTTATATTATCCTGCTCTAAAACGGTGAAGGAAAACTGACATTACTTAGCACCACCAAATTCGAACAAATGTGACATCCACCAACGCGCACTATGCCAGCGTGGTGAATTACGATCGCTCCGTCTCGCGGAGAGGAGGCCTGTGTCCCTGCAGTGAGGAAACGTACTAAAAAAGGCTGATTATGATTATTTTTTTGTTTAGAAGTAATATTACTTTATATTGAAATTTATTGGCAGTTAACTAAAATTCTATAGAAGGGGAAAACTAATCTGTTATTCTGTCATTTACAAATAGATGGTTTACCAATAATAGATTGAAAGTTGTTACAACCCCAAGACGCTATTAGTTTAATAATTAATTTACACGCCCCTAAACCAGCGGTGTAGGCAGTGTACTTTATCCGTTACAATTTAATTATCATTAAATATGTAGAGATTTTCATGTAACACTACTAGATCAGTGCAATACTCGTAAGTCGTAAAACAGTAACATATGACAGTTACGTCTTGGATATGAAATAGGTATAGTAGCCGCGAAGATATCCATCGGAGATTTATTGCCAGTTACTCGTATGTAGATGTCACTGAGCGAATGTGAACTCCGTCAGTTTGTAATTGGACTAGGCATATTGGATTTTTTGGTTGCGTTATGACGTTAAATTTAAATAAGAATGGAAGACAACAATATTTAGGTTATGTTATTTTTTTTAGATTGGGCATGATAGTTGTGTATAAAAATAATATCTTGAAAACATGTTTATCAAAGAAAAAATAGATTTGTTGCGTTGGGAATGAAACATTAAATTGTCAATGATTCTATCAATTTCCAATTTTATAACATACCTACTCCGTTTATAAAGTGACGAAGCTTACAATCGATTACTGACTTGACTTGACTGTCGTAACTTTTCCAGGAAACCTACGAATACTCTTGGAAGTGCTGGTAATTGTGACTTGTATATATGTATTTTTTTTAGAGACGCGGAAATTAAAAAATAACATCAATATATGAGTTTTTGCTTATTAGCGATTTCTATTCCAATACAAGAAAAGAATTTCCAACTAGAATTAACAAAAAAACATTTATTTTAGTGGTTTGAGATCTGCTGTAATACGATAATGCATTATAAAGAAGCAGAGGCATTGTAACGTCGATAAAACTAAAAACGAAAACGTGTTACATTTTTATATTAAACTCAAAGATTGTCGCTGCAAACTCAGATGCTCTGTCCTCGAAGTGCACAAATCCAAAAGTATAAAGAGCTCATAGCTTTGTCATGTTAATGCCCTACCGCGTACAAAAATAAATGATTGCGCTCAGAGAAAGACTCGCTCGAGAAGAGAGAAGATATTACTTTGTGAACTTTTTTATTATGAAAAAAAACCGTCTGTGGCTCCAATCTGGATATGTGTTAATGTTGCTATATCAAACTGACCTCATACAACGGAATCGTCCATGACAGAACTCTTATTGATCGGCTTGAACATTTGTCATTGCGAGAAGACGTCTCGTATTTTTGCATTTTTTGATTATACCATGGGTAGTGGTCCGAAGAACTGTTTGGAACAATTCCTGCCGCTGAGTTTCATCGCTCAACTCGACAGAGCTCCAAGTAACATTTACACTATCTTCATGGTTGGCATTCCACTAACGGTTCCACTGCTGTTTTTGCGTAATCTCCTTCCTCGCACAACTGTGCTGTGAAACGATCTGTTCAAAGCAGTATTTCTAAGCTACGATTTCCAAACGACTCAAGAAGAGAGCGTACTCCTTTCTTAAACGTCGGCAACGCATTCGCAGTACCTTTGGGGTTGCATATGTTCAAGGACGTCGGTGATCGCCTAATGTTAGGCGACCCGCAGCTCGCTCGCCCCGTATACAATAAAAATACTTGAATGCAGAACTTCTTTGGTTGCTGCGGATGCCTATGATAAGCGGTTGTCACTTAAAATAAGCGAACAGCTTGCTTATTTGCCGCCTTCTTCAATAATAAAAATGTAAGAAGATGGCGACTGCTATCTCTCAGTTTCTTGCAACTTTTATTTAACATACACGTTGCTGTTATTAATTAATACACGTAGAATATCTTTCAAATTTAGCACATTAACGGGGCAAGGTAAAGTTTTTGCAGGCGGTTCATTAGAAACCCATTAATCTACAACACGTCCGAAAGGTACGGCAAAGACGCTAAGCTCTGGAAATCTTTACTGTGTAATTTGTTTTAAAGTTTTTGCCGACAAAAAGGGGAGTATGTAGAAGTTTGTCACCAAACTGCAACCTAACCTAAAAGTGATACATCGTATTAGCTATATATATAGGGTACAGTTGCTATATAAAGTTTGTGGCACACCAATGCGCGATATACTTATAAGCCAGATGTTAGTTTATATAAAGAATGCTTGCACTAACATCACACACTAATATGTATAAAATAAAACCGAGTTACTAAGGTGTTTATTTTAGAAGCAGGCAACGAACAAGTGGATCTCCTGATTTTAAGTGACGACGTTGCCAATCAAAATCAGCAACAATCCAAAGACTTACTGATTTATTTTTATCTTGTCAATAATTATTTCTTTTTTCCATAAATAAGGTGTATTATTAATTATTACTGCTTTCATTTGTACTCACTGTCATAACGCGCAGTCTGTTCTGAATTTAATTACAAGGGTCGACAAGAAATTAATTTATGCCAAATATCTCTCCGTCGCGTGTGTTTTTGAAATGTCATTCATTAGATTAATACGAAATTAACATTAACTTAGAGAATTTATTACAATAAAATAAACACACATAATAAATTTAGTTTAATTCTCTAGATAAAATTAAGTTTTAATTGTGTTCACATGTATGATTGTCACCTTATAGTAATGTCAACTTAAGCTCTATCCATCGATCCTTGCTTCGATTCCCATCATTCAAATATACTTCGACTTCTGAGGAATAAATTTCAGAAGACGTTGTCGGCGTCAGTGTTTCCATCCAATTTCAACGTGACTCTTTCATGAGAAGAGAACCTTCAAGAGAGAGTATAGACTATTGCTAAACAAATGCGTACCATCTTTCGACCATTTTGCCTACCAATATATCTTCAATTTTGAAGATAGACGAGACATAACGCTCGACGATGTCCAAGTTTAGCATCGTCAGCTATACCCCTATCACGTCATATTTCGTTATATAAATGAGATGGTAGATGTAACTTCTAACTTTCTCGAGAAAATAAAAAAGAGATCATAAGCATTGTAAATATTGAATATTCAGAATACTCTTATGCAAACTTTTCTTATCAATCTCTCTCTCTCGCTTTGTATTGTCATAATTTCTCTTTTTCATTTTTTTCTAAGGCGTTTTTTTTTTTATTTTATAAATGTATACTATAAATAAATATGCGCTCAGGCTCGTAACCCAGAGGGGTAGGCAGAGATTAAGGATTTCCATTTGGCGCGATCCAGGCACACCTCTTGCTTCTTCTACATTCATACATTTATACTGATTTTGCATATTAAGGTTTTTAAACAAATTTAATTTAAATTAAATTAATTATTTATGATTACTAAAAAATAATCACTATTTCATGTTGTAAAAATAAAAATAAATTTTCATTCTTTTATTATAAGCATAGTAGTAGTAACAACGTAAAAGTAAACTGCTTATATTACAAAAAATATATAATATGAAACCTTATGCGAAGCGGAATTGTTTTGGGTTATATAAATTATTCTCTCTCTGACCCGTATTTAATATTCAGCCTGTTTTCGTACCATAGGATATGTTCGAGATTTAGAAATGGCCGAATAAAGTACGGTTCGGAACACATTACGGGAAACTTTATAATAATTGCATTTTAGATTTTTAACGCGCAGACGTTTGATGATTTTAATAATTTAAATATATTATAAGACATTATTTTGCACCTCGAGATAATTTACAAATTTATCCGTTTTTAATATTTATTACCCGACGAACTACTGCCCAGATCTACTCCGCCCATTTATGTAGTAGTATAAAGAGAATTAATATTCAATTAATTTTACTACATAAATTAACTTACTTAAGCTACACAGATCTTAATAGATCGGTCTAGCTTATGTTACAACGGGACACACAGACAAACAGACCGATATATATTTTACCATATATATAATTTGCGCAATCAAATGTTCTTACTATATACCAATTTTAATTAAAACAAAATACAGTGAAATTGTTAAAATATAAAAACTTCATGTTTAATTACGTTACCTAAGGAAATACCACTTTACGTAACCGAATAACAAGCCAGAATTCAAATTACAATTACGGCAAAGGTCGTAAGAGGCAACCTTCAGTAAATTATTAAATATGGAAACACGCTCATTTCGGTTGTTATATTCTTCCAGATTACCCCTGATGACCCTTTAATGTAAATGAACTTAATCTTCAGGTTTTTTATAAAAGGAATCAAACGAACAGGTGGTACACCTGATTTTAAATGAATACCAGCAGCAGTAAGATGAGGCGCATATGGATTGTTTTAGACACGTGAGGATTGAGAAAAGAAAGATTGGGAAACTAAACACAGAAACATATAACAGCCTTACTACACGCCTGTCCTCTGTGAGGTCGTGGAGGACCGAGTCAGCCCGTTCATGTAACGGGCTACGAAGTTCTACCGCTGTTAGAACTGCTTGAAAATTAGATATTTGTCTAATGGATTGTTTGTCTTGAACTAATCGACCAACTGATTTTAAATGAGGTTATGACGGGCTGTCACCGAATAATAAAGTAGAATTTTATATTTCCCCTATTCCTTGTTTGTCTAACATAAATGTAGGTCTAACTCTTCTAGTTGTTGCGAAAGACTATAAGATTACCTAACATCAGCTGAACCAGTTAAACTTGCTCAGTTGCTTGCTTCCTCCATAAACAACTAGTAGTTAAAAATACCTGTCTTATTATATGATCGTTGACAGTTTAATGATTTACTTACGATATATGGGAGTAATGATGACGTTACATTATCGCTATGACACTCCGGGAAGAATATAAATTTAATAACACCTCACAATTCAAAGTTGGTCAAGCGAGGTCACAGTTGAACACATAAACATACAACACACGAAAACACTACTCTCCTTCTGGGTCAATCAAGCAAAAAGCACCTGTGACATATTTTCAGTTTATTTAAACGATTAGTTAACTTTTGTGTTGGTAAATAAAATTATTTTGAAAACCTGAGTGTCTGAATAAACAGAAACTCACATGAAATTCATAAACTCAAGATTCTCGCGTCGGTAGCACAAGGGAGCTATTCGTTAGCAAATTAAGTTACAGACGTTCTTTGAACTCTTCCGCTTCAGCGAATCTTCTTAAATTTCATATTCGCTTGAGGCATACCTAACAATTTAAAATGTATCATCATAATTCATTTTATTTTTTTATGTACATACATATATGCACCAGTTTACCTTTACGCACGATTAACGGCAGTGGTGGACCAGTGGTATAGGCCCCGACTTGCGTACTGTAGGTCGCAGTTTCGGGCCAGGCAGGCGCCTTACTTTGTGTAATATATTTCATCACCACTGCGCCAAAAACTGTGCAGGAAAACATCGTGAGGAAACCGGCATGTCTTATATAACACGAACAACATAATAATAATGCCAAAAATTAGTTCCTTTTCCTAAATGTAGTGATTTTATTATAAACATAAAATATAGTACGTGTCATAGTTATACTGGACTAAGCTCTTTTCCATTATTCAAACCAGTGTCGGTGGCAGCTCTGGTAAGCAGCTTAATAATTCGCTAAGCCTCAACACTGGACGTGGATATCTGAAGACAACCGTAACAATCCCAACTTCATTAATATTTATGATTTACACATTAATCTCAAGTGTTACTGTTATAGTTTATGATTATATTGTTGATACTACTAATCCGAACTGAATATTATAAATGCAAATCAAAGATTGTTTGTTGGTAACAACCTTCACGCCGTAACGACTCAACCGATCGTCTTGAAATTATGTACACACATTGTCTTAAAATTAAATGAATTAAATTATAGTTTAACCCGAAAAACTGTTCTCTAGATATAGAAAAATATAGTCTTAATTTACCTAAAATGTAAGATAATGTACGTGAAATCAAATTTTAAAAATTTCCGCGTTGTTTAATATTAAGATCCATGCCTCACTTGGACGCCATGGCTACCTTGTACGGTCGTCATGTAGAATAGTAATGTCTTTTCAGTCAGTTGTTAACGTCAATATTAAGAAAACTCTTGCGGCCGGTGGGAATGAGTTATACAATATCCAGTCAACACGTAAAAATTCATAGCTCGTGGCCATACTTTCAAATTGACGACGTTGCCACACTGTGGCTAAGTGATTTACCTACCATATAATTCAATATAAAGTGTTCGGTTACGTGGTCGGCGACGTTGCTTTAGCTCTAAATGATCCCTGCTTATAAACGTTCATTACACCGGGAAAACTGCAGTTGCGCTGCAAGCTTTTAAGGGAAGAGTACGCTCTTTTTGTGTATAAATCACATTGGCAAAAAATAAATACACTTAACTAAAATTCGCTTTATTTGCGTTATGCGTCACATAGTAGATCAAATGTATCACTGCAGTATTCAATTAAGGAAAAATGTTTGATTTTATATGATTTCATTGACTGATTGAATTATTGAATCATGCTAATAGCCCTTCTATAATACTTCAAAAAAATTGATAGATTGGTCAAATAAAATACACTATGTCCTTATAAAAATTATAAGTATAATAACTTTTAGATTTTATTTATCACAAGGATTGTACGAAGGGTTTCCATACCTTATCAATTTCAGTAATTAAATAAACGAAATTCAATTTTCATCGTTATGAAGAATTAAATTTAATTAACACAAGTAATTCATAATACCATAAGTATATCAATAAAATGTCAGATTTTTAACATAAAAAAAATAGTTCCCTATTAATGAAAAAACTACTTGCTAATATTATTAAGTAAAAAATATTTTTAGTAATTTCAGTTGTATTTTTGGTAAAAAAAATTAATGAAAATTATTCATTATTATCCAAATTTAAAAAGTACAAAAGTTTGTTTATGATGATGGTGACCCGGAAACATTAACTCCAAAGCTTATTTGAGCTCCGAAGAACAAGCAAGTGTTAACAGTGGAAGAGCCCGCAACAACATGTGTTGCACGAATGGGCCAGCGCGACCGGTGAAATACCACGAGCTCACAGAAGACAGACGTTAAGTAGAAGTATGCTTCTGCGTTTCGTCTGATGAGTGACTTCCCTTTTCCACCCTTCCCTAATAAGAATAAAATGGGAAGGGGAAGAGGATTGGCCAGAGAGGGGATGAATAGGAAAAGGTAATATACTTTTTCTCGTCTATCCCTCCTCTGTCTCTGCATATGGGAAGCGGTAACTTAACGTTAAGTGACGAGCTTGCTCGTTTGCCATCTTGTTCCAAAAAAAAAACACACACACACACACACACATCTTACAAGAGTGTAAATGAGATGTCTTGAAACTGGTACAGAAATCTTAAATATAAACGTTGAGGCAAACTCCATCATTTGAAATATTTTGAGCGTATATATTTGTGTTAGTATATAGACTACTCTGAACAATTTTTAAATAGTTTATTGATAGATACAAAGATCCATTAAATATTGCTTAGCTCTTTCTCAAATAAACCTCTCTGCACGCAATAATTCCATTATCTAAAACCAATAGCGTATCCTCTTCAACCGCTTCTAGCATTAATTCATTTAACGATGCTATCGCATGTTCTTCCGAGGTATGATTGAAAAGCAGACAATTCATCTTCGAGTGTTTTCATTAACTTTGTGCAAACGAGATATTATGTATTATATTTATATTTTTACATTCAATTGTTTTGTTTAACAATTTCTGAGATAACGGAAATAACAATTTAATAGAAGGTATACAACTACACACTAAATTACAGGTGAATTTCTGATAATGCATTGATGTCTGTTTGTTACACAAAAACTAATATATAGACATTAAGATGAGTGTCAAATAAACCTAAAAATGTCTGTCATCTGTGCTACATGCGAGTGAGCATGTATGTGACTGCATCTCACTAACATAATGTATATGACGAAATTTTTCCCCCCTAATCTAATCTCCTAAAGCCATTATAAGCAAATTAGTTTAAATTAAATGCATATCCATTCAAATTGAATACTGTATTTATAATGCTTATTTACATAGTATTACGTACAGTCATCGCTTCTGGTAATAAAAGTAGATTTAAAATTGGTATATTTCGTCCTATATGTAATTTAAAGAATGGATTACAAGTAAATGTCTTTAGCGATGCGCTGCTTAGTCTTGTGTATAAAAGCGAAAAGCTACTCGTGACCATTTGACGATTTTGGACACGAAATAATTCGTCAAAACGTCTGCTAGTGAATTGATAAAAAAAGTAGAAATGCAAACTAAAGGAAACACTTAAATTATGTTTTAAATATTTATTTACGTATAATTACATTTGTTGTCCATATATAAAAACATCATTTAAAAATAAGTTACATTCTATTTCAAATCATCAAGGCATTCTCTTTTTGTTAATCTGCATTTGTCCAGCATCCAGCATTGTATCGTTTACAATTTACACGTCGTCGATATCCTGTACATGCTATTCATATATCTTCTAACGTGTAGTTGAGTCATACATTCGGCCCAAACAATTTTCTTCGAAGTAGGCTACATAAAGTTATTACTTTCTCAGAACTTTTATTAATACACGTGTTTTATATAAATTAATCTTGCAGAGATGCAGTATTTTAAAATCATGCTGTTTTCCTTCACAATAGGAATATCGTTGTAAAGAAATTTGGTGGTAAGTATTTTTCTTGGAAGGAATCTGACATCAGGAGTAGCTATTGAAGCTGACCTACACGGCCTGTAGTGTGTTTAGTAACAATGGTATACTATACTTTTTTGGACAAGAAATACTTTAAAATTCTGCGTAGAATCGTACCGTCTTTTATTTTATAATGTGATGAATAACCTGGTAGTCTACGGGTAGGTGCCCTTTGCCTATATTAATACAACGCATAACGAACTCGGCTAACCGCAGTGACGTCAAAACGGGTGGAATATGAAATTACCTTTTAAACTGTACATTTTGTTAAATCAAAACTCTTTGTTTACCTAACCACATACGTGAAAAGTCAATTTAAATTAAATTAAATCGACAAAGTTACTTAAAATGTTTTAATACACAATTGAAATAAAAATACATGTTCATCAAGTTATCAAATTTTTGCCCAATGATTAATTGAAGTAACATATACCACTTTTAATTAAATGAAACCCTTTATTGACCATCCTCTTATGTACATATGAACGTTAACAATAACTTTTCTCTTACACCGCTATCTGCAATTATTATTTGGGTCTCATGCCGTTGTTTTACAGACGATTATAAAATGTTTTTTAAAACAATACAAAATTTTATAATTTATGTATATAAAATAATACAGCCGTCCATTAATTCAGGTTCATCAAATTATTAAACCCCTGACCTGTGCTGGCAGTGACACGCTTTGAATAATTTAGTTAAGCACTACAATCCAGGCGAGAACGAACATTTCCGCGTATTTTAAATAAAAATTGATGGCGTCTATTAGATGTATATAAATATATACATACATATACACTCAAACTAACATTAGTTATCTAAGATTAATAACGATATGTTCAGACTCAACTCATCTGTAATTTAAGCCACTTAATCTGTTTTATCATAATGCTTTTTACGAAAGTAACTTAATTTTTTTAAATTTTAGAATAAACGCACGTATTAAAATCTTAATAATATAATACTTAAATAAATATCCAATATCTCTGTGTAATGATATGCATTTTACCTCCGAGTGACAATTTTCAAGGGATTTCAACAAATCGGTTGGATGTAGCTGCAAATTGGAGCGTTCCACTTGAGTGATGTTGAGTAATGGAACCTGCGCGATATCGATGGCCAGGGGTCGCCAACCTTCCTTATCGCCCTGTTGACGTGGGAATTTCATTGCACCTTTTCATATAATAAAACCTCCTTAGTCATTATGCATTTTTGTAATTTTGAATATTTTTTTAACCATTAAATTATTATATTGTTATTCTTAGCCAAATTACTATATTTATTGACTATGTGATCGAAAGTGGTGGATGGTGTATAATAGTTTAGAATTAAACTATTTAGTCTTCTGTTCTTCTTCTCTACTTGTATATTTTTCCGTTTTAATAGTAAAACAGGTCGCCATAGACAAAGTACGCAGAGGTCGCCAAGAGACAATTTAAATATAGGTGTCGCCTAAGCATTTTATAGAGACTACTTCGGTAATAAATAATAATATAATGTGTGGCTTAATACATTGTATATAGAACATTGTCAGTTGGTATGACATTATTAAAATGAGCAACCAGTTATCGTCGAAGCGCAGTGGCCAGTGATTCACAGCTTAACGAATAATTAAACCGTTTCCCGCCCTCTCATTGACACATACTGAATAATGGAATGGGGCTTATGCAACGCTTATGAAATAACCACGTTTTTTTCCAGAGCATGAAAATATTATAAGTATCTTTCAATATAAACCCCTTTTAATGTTTCTAGAGGGAAATCTTAAAAAAGATACCCTAGTTGATTCTGGGGATAAGGTTATGTGAGGTTTTACTCACTAACACCTCCTCGATGACCGTCCACTAGTGCGACGAGAAAGAGTTCTGGGATGTTACAAAAAGTGAACTTGGGAGCATTATTGTAAAAGACAAAAAAAAATGAAACAAATATGAATTATAATAGAGATAAAACCAAAAAATATATACCGCACATAATGAATTAAAAGGAGATTATAAACTTATAAGAAGATAATATGTTTATAAAATTAATGCCATGTAAATATGCATTCAAGAACACTTTTATGCATTTCATTGTACACTTAACACCGTGTTAAAAATATACGTGTAAGATATATTTTCATGAATGAATTTCATCGACGAAAAGATATCGTAATTTATTGCAGGATCAGAAACATCGATCGCAGCGTTAATGTAATATGACCTTTAAATCATGGTTAATGTTGACATTGCAGGTTTTACACAAAATTTATTGACACTAAGATATAATAAATATTCAGATATCGTAAAAAGTATTTCAGGAGGATAATCATTGAAAATGTCGTAAAACATCAATTGAGCAAAGTAACCAAGGGTATCTCTTTATAAAATTGTAT
>JWHW01022545.1:349470-361644 GCA_000931545.1 Papilio glaucus
CTGTTAACATACGAAGAGCAGAAGTATAAATACTTCTACTACACGCCTGTCTTCTCTGCGGTCGTGGTATTTTACCGATCGAGCCGGCAGATTTGTTCAACAGCAGCTTCTACTGGTGACTCTGCCACTTTTGAAAGGTTATATGTAGCAGGTCTATTCCCAGTAATGGGATACGCATAAATAAACTTGCTTTAATGTATTCCTGCCAAGCTAATAGTTCAACGCTTAAAATGGGTTAACTTAAATTACAGCTTGTGTTGAACAACCGAGCAATAAATCCTCGTTCTTACTAATTGCCGGTTACTAAGTGTTAAACAGAATAATATTTCAAAAGATAGTGCCTACATTCATTATTTCGAAGTGGTACGAATGAATATTTAATGAGCTACAAAAATAATTAAAGAAATGTTCGTTAGGTTTTTTAGTATTCCTATTTTATCAGAGTATCAATGTGATAATGCGAAATTTTTAATTAGAAACGACCGTAATTAACTTCAAATTTCTGAGATCGACGTTAGAATAATTTGTAAGATTTTTATAATAAATATGAAACGAAATTTTAAGGTATGTATGAATACTAAAAGTGTATAGATTAAGTATATCTTTGTCTTTTAAATACATATGGACTGTTCCTAGTGCGAAATAAGTTAACTTTTTAGGGCGTACAAACGATGAACCATAAAAAATTAAAGTTTATAAGGTGCATTATACTTACAATTGGTGCAAAAAGGTTGAATAATACAACTAATATACGACCAAATAATACCCACTATTGAGGTAAAAAACATGTGCTGAAATAGTGACAGACTTTTGCGGTAGCCTTAATTACAAAACTCGATGCGGTAGGCAGTAAAATTAACGTTAAGTGGATTTTCGCAATACTCTTTACTTTTATTCATCAATAGCTGCCCGCACTATGTGGCGTAAGCTCATTTTACATTTAATGTTTAATGGTACAGTCTGATAATAAGTGTCAAATAACAAATATATATTTATACTACAATATAATGTTACTAATAAAACATTATTAAAATTTGGAGAAGTTTCATATTATACCCATGAAATCCTTTGTAATACTTGAGAGCCACCCTGACTCCTCACTTACACCAAAGCGTCAAATTTTTCCTTTTGTAATCCAGCCATTTTTTTTCATAAATTAAGATAACTTTTAAGTAATTTCATTGCATTCATTTTTTCAACTTGTACAAACTCTTAATGTATTTTACTCAAACCTTTATCACTAATTACTCTGTCTATTAGAACGGTATAAAAATCCGTTCAATAGTTGTACACTTTTCAGACAGACATTATGGCGATGAAAGTTAGCAACCTTTCTAGTATTCTTCAGGATCTAGTGATCTCTGTTTGTGTAGTTAAAATTCTTTTAACGTGAATAAAACAAAGTTGAAGTTAATTTATGTAATTTATTTTAAGGGTAATTGAAAATCCAAATGGAACTAAGTTCCGCACAGCATAACATCTGAATATACAGCGAGGAGCGACTAACGACTGGCAAACAAACAAGGGCAGTTCCAGCAGCAAACATGCCTTGTGACTGCGCTCACGTGTTTATTACCTTGGATTAAAACCAAAACATTAATATTTAATGCCGACATATTCATATTAGAAATTAATTTTTCCTTAACCGGCTTTTTTGAAGTTGAATTTCAACGTGAGAAGATTTTTCTTAATATACATTCATCCTAATATTTTTGTTAAAACCAATAATTCAACATTAATAGTAAGTCAATAATTATAAGTTTTTTTTTTTAAGTTTGATTAGTATTTTAACTAATTTAAACGATCATATTCCTTGGTCGTTCAAATAAGGTAATTTTAAAAGTCCATATAGAGTTACAACTCATAGACCAAACGAGGTACGAATATTTTCTTCAGTTGATAGTTTTGTTTCAAATATAACTTTTAAAATGTAATGGCCTCGACTCTCTCAAATGCAGAAACATAGCGTACTCGCAGTTTTGTCATGTTAATGTGCCGTACAAAGACAAATGCCGGCCTTGTTCCCGAGCTCACGGACAGACGTCTCGTACTCGATGTTGATTCCTACGCTCTGTTGTTTACTATTTTATATCCATTACCTTATTTATGGGCCAACTATGGGCCTTATTGTCTTAAAAATAAACCTCCTGGTAATAACGAGAATTATCTATTCATCTTTAACCTTTTTACCATCAGTAACAGTAGAAGTTCACCCTTTGCCACTTTTGTAAATGAAAAACGCTGCGAAATGCGACTAGCGGTTGCTTTCTCTTACATAACATAACTTGATTCAAACGACGCTTAATTAATTATCAAACTAAAATAACATTTCACTGACATAATAAACTTTAAGTTCTCAATCAAAGTATAAACTGATGGGAGTTGCTATTTAAGTTTGACTATACAGTTAATATTACGATCAGTTAATGTGTTAAATGCTTACACGCAAACGGTAAGTCATATTTAATTTCAGAGTCATTTGGCAACTATGACGCCTTTAGGTGTCCGTCCTTTCAAAACATAAATAACTAATTAACATAATAAATAAGGTTATTTATTTGCCGGTCAACAATTGTTAGATTAAACCTACAATTGCCGAACTCAAATGTTCTCCATTCAGCTTCCCTTATATTTATCATAATATTATGATAAAAATAAATAAGTTAAATTATAGAATACTTTGAAACCGTTGTACACCGTTTTTCACTTAATAAACTTTCCAGTCCATTAATCACGCGACTGTCACAATCCCTTGCCGAGCAATTAGTGAAGTTGCACTCCGCTGCACCGGTACTTTGTTATATAAACCCATTACTCTTCCAGGCTTATCCATTTTTTCGATTTGGAAGCTTTAAATAAAAGCTTGCAAAGAGATATCAGAAAATTTAGAGCGTAATGATCGTTTCAGTAAAAGTTGCTTATAAATGTTTCATAATATTTATTTCATTACATTTATATACACATTTAGAATTTGACGTGTAAATAAGCTATTATGAATGGAAAATATCTTTAATTGAAGAATCAAGCCCATTATTTAATGAATACACGTCATTGAACCACGTTTTCTCAAATTACAATTTGTGTTATTTATGTAAACACGCTATTGATGCAGTTAAATAGTTTGAATTTACTGTTGCCTTACTTGACATCATCTCCCTGCCCTTTTCCCGCTTATGTGGGGTCGGCATATATGTTTTCGCTACAGTTTTTATGGCCGGCCGAATACCTGACGCCAACCCTCCTTGTGGATAATTGGTTGCACTTTAAGGCTTTTTGTAACAGGAACAATTCCGCTGCCGAAATAGTCAAATGTAGCAAGGGCAGTTGGTGGTGGTCGTGCGCATCCCTTCTCGTCAGGCTTGCCGTTACACTATGTATAGCTGACCAGCATTCATTTCTTCTGCATTCCTTCCTCTTCCGTCTTCATGTAATTTCGCCAGAATCTCTCCCGTGTTATTTTCTGGTTGCCTTAATTGACATAACAGGTTTTATACATCTGCGAAAACGGCATCTTATTAGTAGAACCTGCTCAGTACTAAATTTAATAAATAAACTTTATGACCTACAATTTCAAAAGAATGCGTTGGTAATTAAAGCCACTAATATTTTAGTGGCAATAAATGCACGTCAACAAGAGTATCTGAATAAAGACATCTACAAGAACAAATGAAAGCATACCTTCGATGCTGCGTAATTAACATATTATATTTAATTTCTATATTCGTTTACGCTTTTTAAACTTATTAGGCTGGGTACTGGGTACGTATTTACTCACATTTTTTTAGTTATTAAATTGTATATAAATAATAGTGTAGCTACATAAAATTTATATCGGTGCAACTTTCGCCAACAAACTGTTTTAACAATTAGGCGAATTCAATTGTATATTTTATTGTTAACCTTTGTAAATGAAAAAGACACTATTTCTCGTCTCTCGACACTATCTTTCGACGTCACAGCAATTTGATCTTTTGATGCCGCGGCTCTGCAAAGCGAACGGGTGCTCTTTGCAAACAACTTGCGTAGGTTCTTTAGCCAAGATATCCTTCTTCA
Organism: Papilio glaucus; assembly: GCA_000931545.1. Taxonomy (NCBI): domain Eukaryota; kingdom Metazoa; phylum Arthropoda; class Insecta; order Lepidoptera; family Papilionidae; genus Papilio; species Papilio glaucus. Next base: position 353,524 of record JWHW01022545.1, read on the forward strand.
GCCCTCGCTTTCTTTGGATCTTTCTCTGTATTATATATACAGGAAAAAATCCATCTTATATTCCATATTTCATCTTTATTTTCTTCATCGTATATTGGACGCTTAGAGAAGATTGTGATAGAAATCTGTTGATATTGACGATATACTAAATTGGCTACTACAGCCCCGCTTCTAGACCTTAAATTAATGTTAAAACCTTAAATTTTTAGAGAAAATAGAAACAATGGGAGAGGAACTATTCTCAAAAAATAAATACGTACAACTTTGAAGAAAGAAATACGGGATTTTAAGAATATGACATAAAATATCCATAAAATATTTCTATTTCTCGTTCAATACTAGATGAGAATATTTTATTATTGCTTTAACAAAAAGGCAGCGGGAGCAGTATAGTGAGCGCATTGTTGCCACAGCTTTTATTATACCGGTGCCACTAACAAAACCTACAAGAAATCCATTAAAAACTTTTATTTAAAATAAAATACTCATAAGTTAAAATTAAAATACGCTGATTTAATCAAAAAGGTTTTAGAGCTATTTTATGTTTAGCCTTTTGCAGGTGAGTATATTCTTATAATACACAAAATAAAAGATACACGCTGTTTTTTACACAATCCTAATACAAATTCGAACAGAAAGTCGAGTTAAATTTCAAGTTATAACGATTAAAATACGATAACGATCAATAACGCTTTCGATAGGCATTCTCCTAAGGAGTTGAATTCCCAAATATCCTTGCTTATTGCTTATCTATTTTATAACAGGATTCTTTGTGTAAAATTCACTTTTGCTAAACTAGAAATTAGTGGTTTCGACTGTGCGCTGATATAAGTCAGTCATGTTACCTTTTATATTATGTATAGATGGGGCATTGGCACTAACTTTGGTACAAACGAAGAAGTAATAAGTAATAACCATATTTATTGAAATATAGTCATTGCTTATATATATATATAACTCCTTGTTTTATAATTGGAGATCATTTTTAAATAAAATCTTTTGAATTTCTTTAACAACAGCTTCATGACACACCTTATTTAATATAATATTTAGAGCTGCGCCGGTTAAGACAAGATTAGCTATGTTATTTGTGTACACCTGCTTTCCTGATGCTAACATGATAAATTTCAAGCAGACATTAACAACACCTGTCTGATGCGAGATAACACGCTGCTTATCCGCCGGTGAAATATGAGTTTGCCTTTGAAATGTGTGACGTAAACTTCAGTTTAAATACATAATCTTACACATAAATAGAAATTTCATACAAAACACTAATTTGGGTTTGGATCCGCCATTCGACTATTGTTTATCTATACCCTGTTTGTTAAGATTGTTTTAAACAAACAAACGTCATTTACAATTCATGGCGATACACTTTTTATACTTTCATTGAAAACGTAGTTTTGTGGAAATCTTGAGATAAAGCGAAGTTACATTGTGTAATATAGATCGCTAATGTTGTAAGGTAATGTAAGAAAAATATGTTTTTGTAAAAAAATTTGAAATTTATGAATTTTAACGTAAGAACCTTTGTTTACAAAATTCCCATCTTGCTGTAAAACAAGGTATATCTAAGATTAATTGGATGGTTAAAAAGAAAAATGACGAATAAGTCCATCACTTTAATATGAGATGAATCCCTCCTTCCCATCTATTGTTGTTAGTCCCACAAATATAAAGCAAGAGATAATATTTGTATACTATTTCACATGTACATACTACATAAGCGGTTTATATCGTATCAAGTAGTTTTTGTTGAGATTATGATCTTGATAGTGGGGGATTACAATTGTCGAAACTTTCATCAAGCCTATTACCTTTACGGATGAAAAAGTCACTTTCTATTTGTGCCCGGGGAGAGCCTCAGTCCCAAATTACATATTGTAAATTAATAATTTAAATGTATGTACATGTTACGTGTTTAGTATGTATCATATACATTTTATATTATGGATTATTATTGCATGCATTGCAATGAAAAAAAGATCAGTAGTTTAAGTTTATCGCCAACGAACTGCTTGTCAGGTTGACGAAATATTTAATTAATTATATGTATGTGTGGTCTTCTAAATAAGAAGCAATTAGGTGTTGATGTAGTGAATATTAAATCAAGACAGTGATTACAGTTTGCTGGTAATTGGTGAAATAGTTCCGTGCTTTAAACTGTTTCAGCAATTAACAGATATTTGACCTCAATGAACTTTCACTTAACCTAATTCAACACTCTACTAGCGGAGTGTTAAATTGTATGTAGACTTAAAAACAAAGATAAATCTAGCATTAATTGTATTGAAGATTCAAAATAAACACAGGTGGGGCCTTTTGTGGTCATATAGAAAAATAAAAAGCACAACATACTATGTTGTCCATTTCGATTTTAAAATTAATAAATCACTTACCCTCATGACAGAGGGAGAGTGTTCAGAATCGCAATGTTTTTAATCCTTTCAGTCGATACATAGCATATTTCTTAAATGACCGCTACTATCTCTACTAGGTTTACTTTATTATCGTGGCTCTGTCGAACCCAATGTCTCTTCTATGTACTTTGCACTAAACAGCGTTATGTATGATATAAGAATGCGTTTACCTAAGAGTAATTAGACAACTCCTGATATTACGGAACTATCCAGTATCTTATAAACTTTATTAATATTATAAAGATATTGTAGGGGGTAATCTCTGGATCGGCTGAACCGATTTTGAAAATTCTTTCATTTTTAGAAAGGTGTATTTTCCTTGAATGCTAAAGACTATATCTCAAATTTCGAGTCACGTTGTTTATCCGGGACACATTTCTAAACTACAAAACCGATCATATTGGAATTTGGTCGCTATATGTAATTCCATCCAACTTAAAAGATAGCATAGTTTTTATCTAGATGTTTTTAGTGCTACACGAGCGAAGCCGAGCAGTCCACTAGTACTAGTATAACTCTAACGGTTTTTGCAGCGCACACCAGAACAGCTCGCATATGGCAGGTTTTTTCCTCCTGATTTGACGCTTATGTTTATATTTTGTTCAATTTACCAATATCTTTCAAAATTGTAGCCTATATGTTATTATGATGTACATACAGGGTATAATAATATATAAGCTATAAAATTGTAAAGTTTGATTAAAATCCATTCAGTATTTTTTGCATGAAAGAATAACAAACATCCATATTTACAAACTTTCGCATTTATAATATTAGTAGAACAAAGCTACGTCTCGCCAGCACACTTAATTAGACTAGCTTACGGCACATCTCGACATAGATAACAAAATATATACACAATCAATGACATGCCTATGGCTATCATCGTGGGCGTGTCTCAAGACAGCCTAGTAAGGATCCGTGCCCTTTAGGATAATATATTTTTATAAACTTGATTCATAATGTTACATTGATGTGATCTTATCACAAAAGAAATAAAATGCTGAACGTTATACCGCTTTTAGCAATATCGTAGTAAAGATGCGGACATCTTAACAGATGTGAGCGAAATACATTGTCACGGCCGCCGACATTAATCACCGGTTACGCTTCACTGAGAAGTAGACATGTGCCCAACGAATATAGTAGTAATTTACAGAAACATTTTTATTAGGTATTTAAAATGTGACTTAAAATATCAACGGAACAAAATCCCATTTAAGTTAGCAAACAGTTTTTTATTTATTTTTCTATGTACTATGTAACCTACATAAATTTCATAGAATATCATCGAAATACAAGAAAATATATCACACATTAATGGCACTCATAAATGTTAAAAATTTATTAGATTTTATACGGTACCAAATACATCAGGAACATAAGAAACTTTTTTCTATACTTTATAATCTTTAGAAAGGACAGTTAATAAAAAGACGTATCTGAACTTAGGATTCTTAGACCTAAGCATTATGTCTTCCCATAGACTAGTCTTCATTTCAAAAGTCCAACTAAATCACTGTTGCTTAAACTTTCTTTCCGTACAAGTGGACAAGTACTTCCACTGTAGTATCGTAGCAATTTGAAATCAGTGAGGCTTGAAAGGAAAAAAATTCTCCTACTTCTTCGTTTTATTGGTTTTTTTTCTTCGAAAGTCTGAATGCGAGCATTGGCAAAAGGCGACGAACCAAAGTTGTTAAAAGTTTATACGAGTTTTCAATTATAAAAATGATTTTTATTATTAAACTCACGCAATAAGTAATTTTTAATTAAGTACTTACTTATGTTTTCCGTAATTTCCAATGGGTCCAATTACCGCTTCGCTCGGGTCCATTTCAATATTGCAGGACAATAGTAAAAATATAACATATGCTCTTATCCAATGGTGAAAGAATTAGTATTTAAATCGGTCTCAAACTTTTACTAATTTCATACAAATAAAACATTTTTTTAATAATTGGAGATGTAGAGAAAAAATTATAGATGTTACAAACACTTTAATATTGTAAAACTTCATTTCACGAAAAACGATTAATAAAGCCGTTTTAAAATAAGTACTGAATAACTTACAATTACGTAATAACGGTCGGCACTTGAGAATTCCAGCCGCTGTAAAAATGTTATGCTCTCATAAAACAAGATTAAATATCGTGAAGATTCAATTACGAAAATTTTTACAGCGCATCGCATAAAACAAAGCAAATTTAAGTTTAAGACGTGTACATCGAGCTTTATATCAAAAGTACACCTTCACAATTTCATAGTCTATTTTACTCTTCGTCTTTTTTTGCAACGAATTTTCAAAACGATTTTATTACCTTGACCAGTATTTGTGTATGTAATAACATCTTTCGACGTTATTTTTACTAACTTCGAAGGGTCGAAATAATTTGAAAAAACATTCATTCACTAAGTATTAGAATTATTTTTAAACTATACTTTTTATTTAAGGCTGTCACGTGGATGAAAACTTAACAAGGCCCAAGCCTATTATCAACTCGCGGGGGCTATAACCGAAATAATAACTGACAATAATTACTTGTTAAATGAAGAAAAAACACACAGAAGTGATATCTCAAAACAACGATATTTCAAAAATAACTGAATAATCGACAAAAATAAACCCTTGTATCTTAACAAAATTCAAAATGAATACAACAAAAATAAATTAAAAAAAACTATTCCAAATTCCATAAAGCATGTTGGTGACGCATGTTGCTGATGCATTTTGAGCATGGTGTTCACGCAAACCTATAAGATTGTCCCCTACCAAATGCCGTCTAATGCGGCAAAAAATGTTTTCACTTCAAAAGATAATAGAAAGATGAAGTTATACTGCTTTCCAGTAATTAGGTTTCCAATTCCGCTCACGCCAAACAATGGTAGTCAAGCTTTAATCTACGGCAATTATCTGGTGTAAACTTGTTCAAGCTACAAAAAAGTTTTATCTGTACCTCGGAACAATCACGTGAAAAAATGTTTTGTTGAAGCTGAAACAGATTTTTTTTATTGGAAAAATATTAAAATAGATATCCATTTCATCCATTTAAGGTATACATCACATACGTCTTAAACTTGAGCATGTCAGCAATTCCCGGAATATATTGCGCGGAGAAAGGAAAAAATAATATTTATTGTTCATGTTATTATACGTCACAAATGAATCTGTCACAAACCCGAAAAATTTAATATCCACAGCGTCGGAAGAATTTATGGTAATATATCTTTACGTATGTTTTCTTTTGTCTTAGAACAAAAATATACACAATGCTCAAATGCGAAAAACTTTCACAGTAAAAGTAGATATTTAATATACACCTTTGTTTCATTATTATATCAGTATTAAGGAGTTCTTGCAAGTTTTACTATATTCATCAAGAAATCTGCCGCCCAAATGAACCGAAGAATGCAATGCAATATAAGAGATAATCAGGGAAGTAAATGGATAAAAGTATTTTTAAAGTGAAAATGTTTTTAGGGCTGTGTGAATTTTATTAAAATGTGAAACAATTGTTTTTATATTGAACCGATTAATGTGTTCATTCATCTGAGGCTACACAGTCGCGGGTGGGCCCTTGGGCCCTTCTCAAGTAAATTTCTCCACGTCGGTCTATTTTGGTCTTTCTCTATATTCACCTCATTTTTTTATTCTTTTATAAAATTAATTACAAACACAAATTTTGATCTCTCCCGCGTGTGAACTCGATTTTTATAAATACATTGCTGTTGCGTTAAATTAAAAAGTGAGTAATTCCGCTACATTCTAAAAGATAATAAAAACAATAAAATTATTAAAACTCCCGTGAGACATTATTAATTTACTTTTTATAACAAACGGCTTTACTCACGTTCGCGTTTTTTCCTTCGGTATTTTTGTACCGATAAGTTTCGGACCTATCGGAGGTCCTTCTTCAGGGAGAGTGCGAGGCGGGCCGCGACCGCGAATCGATCGAAAGCCGTTTGTCATAAAAAGTTAAATAATAAAAACAGTTTACAAACTGACTTACAAACTTTACAAAGTTATTCCGCGAGAGTGAAAACTTTCAATATATTATTATTTACAAAAACATTGGGATGATAACCCGAGGATTTTAGTATCTATGAAATTTTATCGGTCATAAAACAAGATTGAATATTTTAACGATTTAACAATCCTTTTGGCTTATTTATTAAATATATAACATTAAATAATATATAACCTAATTCATTTTGATACGAATATGTAATTTTATTCGTTGCATATTTTACCTTCCATCATTCTTACTGTTACCATTGCTTCCATGCCAAGCTTTAACGGAATTTGATAGATCTAAATACGTATAATATTCATAAGTTAATAAAATACTTAAAGTAACCTAAAATATTAATAATGTATGCTATATACAAATGTTTGTACCCTTGTTGGAATTTCCCCGTTTGACAAATATTCCATCGTCAAAGCCTCTGAGCTGAAACTATAGCTGAATTATTTATGTTAAAATATTCACTTTCTTCGCACTTAACAAATTGGGATTTACTTGGTCTGTAGCAAATTCATCGAAATATTGTCAACTCGTCCTAAAGCAAAGTTTTGGCTCGGGTATTATGGTATTTTAATAGATTAAATCTAACAACTACGTGGTTGTAAGTTATAATATTTAATCTGTAACATAAGATTGTTATTTTTAGACTAACTGTGCCCCGCGGTTTCACCTGCCCTGCAATTTTACTTTAACGAAATAATATTACCTACTAAATACTGCCGTAACCTCATTATCATCTCCCTGCCCTATTCCCGCGTAGGTCCCCACCTACGCAGTATTTCCGTAGCACAGTTAAATTGAAATAACTTTTTTATTTATAAACCGTTTGAGATACAACAAACACTAAATGTAATGTGAAGCTTACCGACAGTACAATAATGAAAACCGCACCCAAATCGGTAAAGCCGTTTCTGAGATTAGCGGTAAATAACAACCAGACAAACAGACAAAAATTCTAATAATCATTGTTTTGGGGTTTTATTGCGTTTATAAAGGCCTAAACTATTATTATAGTTTTTCTAAAATATCTTCCATGTACAGACAGCGATTGGTTACATTTTTATTATATGTATACATCATTCATTCCTCCAATTATTGATTGAAGGAATGAATGACTGATAAGCGTCTAACGCACGTGGAAAAACAACAGAGCCAACTCGATACGCTGCAAACTCGGCTCAACAAATTAGAACTCGACTCCAACATACAAGATCAATGGTCAAGACTTAACAATGTAGAGATTAAAGGTGTCACGCAAACCAGCAATGAAAATTTATTCAATATAATTTCCAAAATTGGAAACACTATTCAAAATCCTGTACCAAAAACCCAAATAAATTTCGTTCGAGTTCCGACACGTGCAAAAGACAAATAAAACCAATAATAGTATGTTTCAACAGTCGATATGTTAAAGAAGAAGAAAAAAAAACACTCAACGTGGCTAAAGAAGTTTTCAGTTCAAAAATACTATTACCTAAAAAATTCCCGCCGCTTTCAATGTGTAGTAAAAAGTAATTCGTCTTATGTCGTGAGTTTGATCATCTTATCCTTGTAACGGTTATCCTTCATGTGAGATAAAAGAAAACAAATATTTGCCAGCAAATCCCACATGACAAGGGTTTCAACTATAGATAGTTGAAATGTATTTATCTAATGTATTTTGTATAAATAGAGCA
>JWHW01022545.1:362838-380976 GCA_000931545.1 Papilio glaucus
TAGATAGTTGAAATGTAGTTATCTAATGTATTTTGTATAAATAGCGCATCTACTCGCCGAGCGAGATTTCGCCTTTTTTAATGTAATTCTCGCTTTAATAATAAATATTATTCAGATTTTTTTTTACAATTCATTTTCAGAATAATTTGTGCATATAACACATTTGTTAATCGGTAACAGGAGTCACCTGATATATTATCTATGATTGTTTCCACCATATCCTATGGAAACAACAATCCAAAAACTAATTTTTGCATTGTTGTTGTAGGGGGAAGCAAAAAGAGGCTCACCTGAAGTTAAGTAACCAACACATAGAAGACCACCATAAGAAGATTCGCAAATGTGTAATCAATCAATATTTAAAATAGTGGAGGGCTTACTCTCCTCCACTATTTAGAGAAAAGGTGAGCAGGTTAACTTTTGACATATCACCTGTAAGTCCATCTCATCAAAGTCAAATCCAAGTCTCAGGATAAAATTTAAAAAAAAATAGTTAAAAATATGCTATAACATCATAGCATCAATTATCTTACAAGCTTAATTTCGTTACAAATTGGCGATTACAATAAAAAAACAACTTCATAAATCAGTCCGCCATTTGTGAAGATATAAGATAAGAAGAAGATAATAAGATCTAGGACTTGCATATAACAATAATATCTAAAGTAATGCATTATTATGTATAATATATCTCTGGAAAAACGAAAGGTTGTAAGTAACATACAATAAGGTTTAAACCGTTTTTTTATATTATTTAAAAGCATTAAGTAAAACATTAAATAAAACAACTCAATTGGTTCCTATCGACGCTCAATTCGTAGAATTAATAATCGTGACTGTTGTTTCGGACAAGTGCAATTGATGTACGAAATGCTGAAATTAAGGTTCGATGACTGTTCCCTTTCACGAAATATTCCCTTCTGTATTCAGTAACATAAAATAAATATACAGAAACTCTTATAAAGAGGAATTCTTTTTTATATGAATATTTCATAAATTTTTAAGTAACATTTTGTCGATTAGGACTTTGTTTATATTATTGTTATCGATATTATATTGTAAGAACACGTTCTATAATTGTGTGATCCTCTTGCGATACATTATTAGATAAAGAGAACCTTTATCTAATAATCATCTGTGATCATAAAAATATTGTAAACTTCTATTTTATTCTCTCCTCTGTATTTAATTAGTTTTATATTATAATTATATTATTTGTATACATTATTTGCTAGCACATTACTTGGTGGCATAAATACCGTCGTTTTTGTCCAACAGCTAGTAAAAACCTTTTAAAAACTGCCTTCGTAATTAATAAGTACTAGGTAAATAATTATGTTGCAATTAATTAGTAGCTAACAGCCCCGGCCGAGGGCATCGCACGTATTCTTTTTTTATTTTCCTTGCTGGAAATTTGTAAAACTTCATTTCGAGTATCGCTTGGATTTAACATAATCATATAACATTATTGCGTGATCCGATATAAAAATATGTTTTTATCCTAAGGGATGTTTCTTGTTCTAGATAAAAGGTATCTTTGTCTTTTTCTGTACCTCTGACGATATGTGTTTAAAACTGCAAGATCTCGGCTGTGTTGTTAATGAGTTAAAGTGTAACAAAAAGAGAGAGGTGGTTTACGGACACCCGGCTAGAACGGAGTTCCTTTCGCTGTATCCTTGTACTTTACTGTTAAAATACCCTGTGCCTACTTTAAATTATCTGTATTATCATTAACATCTGACTACTCACTTTCACAACTCATTTTTTTAAAGTAAAATGTTATAATTATAATATGTTATAAATAATACCATTTATAATGTACAAATTTATATTTATTTATATTAACCAAACAAGGATTGAGCTTTCTTCAGGACAAGCAGATGTCAGATGTTACTATTACGCTTACAATTTTTTCGCTGCGACGTTGCTACCGGCATCGGATTACTATAACTATTTCCACTTGTGCTATTAACATGATTACAGCAATGAATCTAAACAATCATTTGTGAAGAATATCCGCTCCAATTAGGATGATCATACTCTGAAGCATATCATTCACCGCCAGCTAAGCTAAGTTTACTTCAACTCGCACAGTGGGTCAGTTTTAGATACATGTGCGTCCACCGCAAAATAAAAAAGCTAAGCTAACTAATATTGGGTTAGTTGTGTCGACCAAGCCGAACTAAACTAAACTAAACTAAGCCCCTCTCTTCCCCTTACAGCACTGGCACCTTTCGCTAATATTGTTTTGTATTGTGTGATCGTGCGCGGAAAGTGGACTCGACAATCCAGCACAAACTGATCATCACTTCGTAGTTTTAGCTTATTTCTCGGTGGACGGACAACTTTACCCAGTTTAGTTAAACTTAATTCACTGAGTTTTGTTCTTAATTATTTTAGCTGGCGGTGAACGATCAGCGTGACTCAATGGCTTATTAAATACATCACTTAAAACAATGTCTGTTCGCCGCCTTTTTGCGAACGCGATCAAATCAAAATCCAATAGACGGAGTAACTTATGACGAAGGTTTAGGTACTTATATAAATTTTAGGGTTTTGTGTAAATTTTCTGACATGTGAACAACGAATCTTTGCTACTACTTCGATATTAAAAATAAAAGCTTTAATGATTTATCTATTTTAAAATTAAGATTGTTTGTTTTCAATCTTTTTAAAAAATATTCTTGTCAAGATAGAAAAATGTTATTAAGTAGTCAATTTGCTTTGCCCCTTCGAAATTGAGAAAAAGTAATAAAAACAGAACAAAAAACGTCATTCAAAGAGCACTTCGTCACAAAGAAAATTAGCAATCCATCATCCTTAATTATAATCAAACTGACTGAAGTTTCTTTTTTAGTATAAATCTCAAAGCATTTTACCAAAGTATAAGTTTTAATAAAGTCATGATTTTTTTGTTTCGGCTATTATTTACAAAGCATATTTTATATCAAATTCATAATTTCATATTACGCTATTAAAGCTGGTCTTAGAAAAACTTATGTATATCTTTCATATATCTTCGTATATGAAAGATATATCTTGGTCCCTTACGTTACACCTTTAGTACTCCGTTGATTTGGTATGTAAAACATCGGAACAAAATATCTTTTTTTTTTCTTTCATAGACCATAAAAAATGAACTTTTTTATTCTTAGTGACAAATCCGAGACATAATTTGTACGTTCCAGTAAACAGAAACTGTGCGCGATTTTAACGAAAGCTTAATTAGCAGTTAATGTTTGTCTAAATTGAACTAGTTGAAAGACATGAGAACTCAGCGTTCGAATTCACGCCGTAAAACAAATTACGTCTGAAATTATAGTCCATTTCTGTTGTCGTGAAACAAGATAATGCTTCACGATAACAGCTTCCTGTAAATGTCTTCCTTTAACATTAAATTGATGGCAATTCGCTGCAGTAATCTTCAAAAATCTTGAATACAACTTATTATTTAAATATTAACTGCGATTCCTTCGAAACACCTGCTCTGAATTGGGCTCGTTCTTGAGAAGAAACAGCGTTATTAGTCACAGGTGCCATAATATATTTCAATTTGCATATTTTATATATGTTTAAATTTTAATACCTTATCAGCAGGTCATTACAATATAAATAGGTATGACAAAACATAATGTTTAATTCAACGTTATTAGCTTTAACATAAAATTTAAATCATGGCCGAAAGAAGGGCCGCTATACAGTAAAGGAGTTTTTAAGTTTGTAAAATTCTTAATAATTCTTTTAATTACTTTCACGCGTGAATATAAATAGTTATATTTTTGAACTTATTCCAAAACGGTACGAACGTAAAAAACCAAAATATCTTAATAGTGGTAAATAGGTCAGCAGTTTTAACAATAAAGAAAACTTCAAACTCCACATAAAGTTGCAGAACTTGATACTGAAATATTATCGTAAGTTGATTTTAATAGAAAGCTCCAATGTTTATCGCAAAACATTTAAGAGGCGGCTGCTCTTAAATTCACTCGGCGTATTCAAGTTTTGGCCTCGATAAACGAAAATGTTTTTGTTTTCGATGGCGCCAATAGACGTGCCGACAGACCGAAATTAACCTTCGATGACTTTCAATTCTCTTTACATTTAAGGCACCGGAAAATGTATTTTATTCGTGTTTAAACACATTTCGAGAAAATAAGATTTACTCAGGTATTTATGTCTATTTTATGTTATCAACGCGTGTCCTTTGCATATGGTGGTAATCATGCACAAACTTTCTAAAATTTAAACGGTTAAATGGAGGCTGCGACAATTGGGCGCCTACATTCTTACCATATTTGTATTTAAAACAAAAACATTTTTTTAAATACAACTTATTTTGAATTTATTCAATTCTTATGTATTTCATATATTTTTTATATATTATATATTCAGTTTTATATTGTTTTATGTTCACAAATAAAAAAATATGTAGTGCAAACCGCGTGCGAGCTGGTAGTTAGTCGAACAATTCAACTAACAAACCTAAATGTAGCGAAACATTTGGAGCCATTCAGTCTAGATTTATGGCACAATGAAAGCAATCCAAAAAACTGAATGTGCGCTTCAACGAAGTATATAAAATAGAAAATGTTTTATACAATATAGATATAGATTGAGAGATTAATTAGAAATATGATATATACATTAAATACAATACAATTTGTATAATACACAATGCTTTAATACAATAAACACGATGCAATGCAAATCAGCAAGTTGCTGAGTACACTTCCAGAAAAGACATCCTGGAATAACTATCTTCCTGGAAGGACAAAAACGGTGTGGAAGGAAGTAATAGAATGAATGGAGAGAGAGAGAGAGAGAGCATCAAATATTAGCGTATTAAAATCATGTGGCGGTCACCATTTAAAATTGAAATGATACAGTAAAATGTATGTACATGTGTCCGCGTTAAAACATTTTAAAGTGATGTTGCGGTAGACAGTAGTACGCTTTCGGCGCTGGCATGATTCCCAACCACTCCACACACAACGTTGTTATTGTTATTGAATGTTTAGTACAGACGATTAAAAATTCTTAGGTTTTATACGTTTTCCTTTTATTTTTCAGAAAATTTATCTATTTTTACCAATAATTGCCTCATTTATAAATATGTTTATATTTGTAAGTATGTATAAAAACTTATATCGATCAGATATGTGTCTTGTTAAAAAAGGGCGATATAAGGAGCACCCATAACCGACGAGCATGTATGCGTCGATGTATGAATGTAGAAGAAGCGAGAGAGGTGCACCAGGATCGTGATTCCATCATCCATTATATCTGCTTATCCCTCTAGTTTACGGGCGTGAGCGCATATTTATTTTTTAAAACTGTACGAATTGGAGAAATTTCTGAGAACATATTTTATTGTTTTTTCGTGATTTTTACAGAATAAAGTAGTAGTGAACAATCAAAAGCAATATTGTCTGTAGTGGTTTCAGAATTCAATTTAAAGAGAATAATGGCGAAACAATGCCATTATTGGATAATGGAGAAATTGCGTGCCAGGAATTACGGACCAGGAAACGAGAAATTGCTATTTCAGATCATCTTAAGGTCGATACAAAACAAAGTACTAGCTGTGATAAATATTTATTCAAAATATTATTCTTTTTTTATTAAATATTTCGTCACTAAAGGGCTATGAATGTTTTGCCTGCAACATTTGTTAGGAAAAGGTAAGAGAAGATGATGAAAAGTAGACGTGATATCCACAACAGTTAGGATCACATCACGAAAATAAAGTACCTAAGGAGCCAGTAATATTAAACATGAAGCATAATTTGCCTTATGATCCAACAGGACAAAGTTTTATAACATTATGATACGTCACGTAGTAACTGTACACTCCTTGTGTCAATTATATTTGATACTTATTATTCATGTAAAAAAATAAGACGTTCCTTTTGGTACAGTCTAGACATGTTGTGAATTAGGAACTCCTTAACTTCTTCTTCGCAAAAAGTTTGTAAATTCTCCGAATTTGCTGAGTTCACGTAAGTTACAAATGTTTCCATTTCTTCAGTATCATTACGTAGAAAAGGAAAGTTTGAAATGAATATCGCTTTTACTACAATAAAAAAATGGCAGTAGAGCCCGCAACAACAACATCAGTTACAGGAATGGGCCGGCTCGACCGGTGAAATACCACGACCTCACAGAAAACAGGCGTGAAGTAGAAGTATTCTGCGTTTCGTCTGATGAGTGAGATGCCGGAGGCCTTATTTCAGTCCTCTTCCCCTTCCCCCCTTTCCTCATAAGGATAGGATAGGATGGGAACGAGAAGTGGATTGGACGGGGAGGGGTTAACGGGGAAAAGGAAATATCCTTATTCCTGTCTATGCCCTCCTCTGTCCACGAAAGGTAGGCAACGCATCTGCAACACATGTGCTTGTTGCGGTGTCTATGGGTAGCGTTCACTTACCGGTGATCTGCTTGCTCGTATGCCACCTTATTCCCTAAAAAAAAAACAACAGGCGTATAAAAATATGAGCAACAATTTTTATCTATACTTATATTAAAAATAAGATGAATGATGAATGAATTTGTTTGTATATATGCAATAGCTTAACTCTCGAATTCTTTAACTGATTTTAAAAATTCTTTTAACATTGGAAAGCAAAAATACCACAAGCTATGATTTTGTTTTTACTGCAAAATATGTGTAGGTAAATAACAAAACGTATCGCATATAGGTGACACCGACTTAATTCCATAGTATTTTATCACACAAACACCTTTTTTTTCTTTTCTTTAATATTTGTTTTAATTTCGTTATTTGTCTATTTCGTTATGTGTTATTTATACAACATGTGACAGAAGTAACAACACAGTTGTTCAGACGAGAGCCGAGGGCGCGGCGGTGACGAGTGGTGTCAAGTGTCACTGACCAACTTTCACAAGTTTGTTATTTTAAATGTGTAATTTGAAACTCAACTGAACAAAACACGCGTCGAGAAATTCTTAATGAATAGCGTATATTTTTCGTAATTTTGTTATTGCTAGAGAAATTATAAAAAGATTAATGCTTTTCACAGCATGCGGTCTTCTGATTTCCTCGTCCAACCATTTTCCGTCGTCTTCACGAGTTCATCAGAACTTCTTCTTTTTCTATCTTCCTTATTAATTTAAAAAAAAAATGTGGGAGTGACAATCTTGCTAATAATATAATTAGTCGATAGCACAGCCATCGTCATCCAAAATGGATTCATTTGGAAAAGGAAAGTGCGATGATTTCGCGAAGTAATGGCAAGAAATATAACTAGGGTTTGTACTTCTAGGTTGAATTAAGGTGTGAGTAACCGACGGCCCCTTCCTCTTCTGATTTTGTCCCCCTTTCATTCAATTTTTATTTTCTTATTCGTGATAAAAATAGATTCAGTTGGAAACAAAATTATTAATTTAAAGTCGTCATCGCCATTATCGTGTCAACCGATATCCGTCCACTGGGACTAATATCGGCTGAACGTAGGCCATTGATCGCCACAAAAATCGGTCCCCTAGCCAGTGGCTTCAATTATTGAAATGAAAACTTATAATTATTATTGCAGTATTTATTAGTCGTAGTAATAATAGATTTAGTTTGAAACAAAGTTATTCATTCACAATAAAAATAATAAATTCTTTTAACAAAAACATATTATAATTAATAATGCGGCCTGTGCCTGCCCACAATCGAAAAACTTTACTTCATGTAAGTCCAACAAATTAAAAGCGAATGTTAAAAAAGTCTTTGAAAATGATCTGAATGTTAATGTGGGTCAGAAATCGTAGAACTTTCTATAGTGTTAAGATTCTCTGAACGTACCCTGTGTTTCAAAATGAATATGCAAAATTATATCCAATTATTTTAAAATAATGAAATATATATTTGTATTTAACATGAATTAACACTGGTTGGTAGTTTTGCTCGCTTGTAGCTGATTATCTATTAATTCAAATAGACTAATTGTATTTATACTTTCAATCAATGTATTTTTACAATTAATCTTTTGTTTGTATTTGTAATTAGATCATTAAAAAAAACATTTTTGGTCCTTTATATGATTTAGAAATATTTTTATACTACGGAACTTGTCATTTTTGCTTCTTATTCACATATGTATTCCACATAGATTTGTCTTTTGAGAGTTACAGACAGCGATTTCTAAAGTACAAAAGGCTCGTAAACCATTGCTTTACTCTACAAAGGGTTTTTTAAATAATTTTGTGAGACAAGCAAAGTCAATGTCTACTTTATAGGTACTTTCCATTCAGATAGCTAGAGTGTTTGAACTCTCTTCTACAACGAAACATTGGTCAATTCATCGTCTCCAAACATAAAATTAATTTTAAAAAAGCTAAAAAGAACATGGTACAAAATGATAGAATATTCTGAAATAAAACAATAAATCTGCGAACAAAGTATTTTTTAATTAAAAACTTACCATTAATGTGGGAGGTAAATTTACATAAATTATTTTGCTTAGCCTTACTTTGTAAAAGTGTCACGTTTCATACAATTGCTGAAGTTGCCTAAATAGTAAATTAAAACGTTTATGTAATGAATATATTGAGACGGCACCAGCACAACGGTTTAGAACACGGAATGTAATGGGTTCGAAGCTGCCATTCGAGAAATTTCGTGAACAATGCTAGTACAAGCAAGGCTTGGATGGAAATGTTAACATAAATATTGGTAAAAATTCTTTAGCAACAATTGCTAACATTAATGAAACTATTAAAATGACTAAGAAAATATTTTTCTATTTAACAAGAAACCGTTAAGTCTTTATGTTCAATATCCACAAGATACGCCAATGGAAAGACATTAATTTTTTTCTGGAAGAAGGCAGGAAACTGACAAGCGGATCACCTGATGTTAAGTGACCACCACCCAATTTACAGCTACGGCAGGGCGCAGAGGGCGCCTAGCCTAAGCATCTTTAAGAGTAACTTAGCTCAAAGGTTCCCTTCGTAGAGAGAGCCTCGGCTCGGACCGTTACTTTATAATTATTACCCGATTGAGGCGCTCCATGGAGTGACTCGGCTCAAGGGCCCCCGAGAGGGGACCTCTGCTCTCACTCATAACGCGTCTAGCATTCCGATTCGAGGGTGCCCGACGTATCAATGAATTATATTTAAAAAAATAGATAAAAAAACGGTAAGCTAAAATATGAATTTTGTACAACATATTTGATTTAACGTTGTGCGTAACATTAATGCTGTTATAACGTTCTAGAAAGAAAATTGGCTTAACCTGAGCTATGGAATAAGTTAGGAAAAAATGGGGTGATGCCATTAAAACATGGTATGCGGTCGCCAATCAGTCTGCCATCGCTGGGATTACACAAGATCCTATCAAGTTAAGATGGATTAGGCTCAGCCGGATTATTGGCCGTTGACAATATTTACAAGTGGAATAAAACACTTTTTAAATACATCTTTTAAAAATCGTAGATAAATAACAGTATCAGAGTCTAAAATCAATCAATATTACTTAATTTACGATAAATTCAATTAAGATAAATTAACGAGATCCCTAACGCAAAATATAACTCGAAAATTACGTTTTATATTGCAGAAAAAATTTAGGCTTAGTATAAATCGTCTAAATAAAATTATTTACTATACCTTGATTCATGGCAATATTTTTTTAAACAAACAAACGCCATTTAGCATACAAGGCGGCCATTCTACTTTTTATACTTTCATGGGAGATTTTGTAATTCTTCACAAATTGTGTAATCATCGAATTATAACCCAAAAACCATTGTTTACAAAAACATCCCGAATTACGTTGCCTCAACATGCAATCTGTCCAACCGATTTTATGACGATCAAAATTTACAAACTTCCGAAATCTATTTATAAGCAGTAACTGTGCTCTGTATAAATTTCAGTACTAATACCTGCACTTGCAAAAGCTCTGAAGATTATTTTAATTCCGCCTTTACGTTATATACTATTCATTTACCTAATAAATTATGTAAAAATATATTAACATCCTAGATGACTTATAACGAGCATTTACCCCTCTGCATTTCAGGGGTGTATACTTTTTAAATTATTTCTGAAATATATGGAAATCAAGGTGGTTGTTATTCTCTTGTTAACGTGTTGTGATGGTATATTTAACGCTCGGACATAAAACATTTCAACAGAAAACCGCTCCTTGCATTTTTGATGACTTAATTTGGAATCGACCCTAACAAGTTTTAATATTTGATTATGATTTCAGGCTGAGGTACATTAACTACGTCGTAATTTCATTAAGAACTTTAATGCTTTTCTCTTTTTAAAGAAAGGAGAGAAACGACGAAAAGAGAAAGTTACTTACTTCAGTGGTTTGAATATCTAAAAGAAATAGTTGTGCAAAAGTGTGACGCTGCTCGCGTTACCAGAGTAACAAAAAATGGGCTTAAGGCGCCTATATCGTGACGTACTAAATAAGAATAATTGTACTGACTCCGTCCAAATTCCCATAAACCCCGTTTAATCTTCAGAATAAAACGCAGCACTTCAGAGCAAGGCAACATAATTATTTACAATAAAGGCACACTATACAATTTGACGTTACATAACCATACTGTGTTTCGCTAGTATGTAAACGCCATCTAGATTATATTAACACTTTCACTGATAGATTGAGACCAAATCGAGTAGATCTTGAACAATAATTTAAAAATAAACGGTGAAATAAAAATGTCACATTGTGTGCCTATGCATTACAGTTTTACATTATCTCTCATATCATTAATCATTTCAAATTACTAAAGATACCGAAGCACAACTTCCTCAATTGTAGTCTCAGTTCTTATCAAAGACACAAAATACTTTTACTAACATGAATATTCGAAAGAGTGTAATAAAAGGCAGTCATATACTTTTACCAGAGAACCTTGCTTAACCAACCTTGACGTCTTATGAATTCTTTTTCACGGACATTTCCGTTTATTTCTATAAATTCACATCTTTAGAATAAAAAGTACTCTGAGTAATGTGTTAGCGGTGAAAATTCAAATGTATAAAGTTCCAGCTTATAATGATTTCACTATGTTTTTGGATAGCTACCCGATTTAGTATTGCAAAAGGCCAGTTCCTACCGGGTTGTAGAAGAGATCTCCATCTAGGTCATCTTAATGGATAACATCCTACATATAGCAAAAGCTGAGCCCCGTCAGTCAGTTCCTGAAGAGAGAGGTAGGTACAAATACCTCTACTTGAAACTAGCGTTTTGTGAAGTCGTGATACTTTCTCGCTCGAATCGGTCTACTTGTGCAACAAGTGCTCTAGCATTTTTAAAATTCTATTGCAACACACATATCTTTATCTACCCCGGTTTCGCTCAATATCAAAAAAGTTGTAGTGTATATTGTAATTATAAAGAAGGTTAGTATAATGCTCATAGACTTTGATATCTTATAAATATTTAAAGATGTATGTTATGTTTATGAATTTTAATGGCGTACCACTTTGTGAAACATGAAAGTTCTATCGGCGATGTCAATCGCGTCGCGCACGGTAAATTGAAGTGTCAAACACAGGTTTCCAATCATTTGTCAAGAAGGTCATATTTGATTCTGTTACAGGTAATAACTTTCTCTTTGTTTCATTATCATAAGTCCCTTTTCTTATCCCAATTTATGTGGAAATATCGTTTAATTTAGAAAAGTTTGCAATAGGTTGAGAATATGTGCATTATTTTACAATGTCTTGGAGTTCCTTGGCGCACCGAAAAGTATACAAAAACTACGTATTGTTTACATAGTCATGGCGGCATGACGTATGCTTTGACCTTATTATGAAACGCCCTCTCTTCGTCGATATATCCTGTTAATACAAAAATGATTCAATAAATTAGTGTCCCGCCCGTCACCCAGAGGAGTAGGCTGATATTACGGATATCCATTTGGCACTGTTCTCGCACATTACACTCGCTTCTTCTACATCCATACATATGTATATGCTCGTAGGTACGGCTACTCATAATACCCTCTTTTTATATGTCACCAAACTTGTCGGTACAAGTTCGCTTGCCAATCGCAACGTAAATTTGTCTTCTACATTCATCCTTTGCACATCCCCAACCACCAAAAAGATACGTAATACAACAAACTCGATAGACATATTAAAAGAATATAAAAACGTATACAATTGTATATATTTTGTAAATCGTGACAAAATATTTACATAAATTAATTTCGGATATCCTTTCATTAGTACACCAGGCACGTTCGAAATTATTTTGAACGCTTCCAGAAATGTGGATTCATTTATTTAAATAAATATTTTATCGACGACAAAATATTTTTTTATTGTACAATATATAATTGGAAGAGATGAGTTTTAATTTTGTTTCAAATATTTTTAGTTGATTAATTGTTTTAAGTTATGCAAAATAAAGTTGCATCTGTATCATAACTTTCACTATTGCATGTTATATTCATCCTAAAAAAAAGTCTTTTTTCACAGGAATATGTCCGTAACACCTAGTTATACATATGTTCAATATTTTATTTATCTTGAATAGGTATAACTTTTTAATTTTTTTTACACTGAAACTTTTTATTACATGAACATATAAATTCCTCATGATAAAGATAATCTATATACACATATGAATAGGAAGAAAGGCGGCTATTAAGGAGCATCTACGTCAACCGAGATTAAACCCACGTCAAAGGTTAGATCTTGATAAACTGACGTCATTAATTATAATTGTACATAGTTTCAAACTGTTGGCTTTTGCAGCTTAAGGTTGTTACCTGACATTATAAATTTGAAAGTTTGAACTTCGCCTTCATCGAGGTTCATTAGTTAGTGAGCCATGAAAGAGTAATTTACCAGCTTGGTAAATAACGGATCAAACTATATAACATACCTTTTTATTTATATTTTACCTTTAGTCTCTTAATTTTACTAACTCAACTTATAACAAATAATTTTTGCCGGTTACAAATTGAGTTCGAGGACGCCCTTTTAGACTATCTCAATATTAGTTTAATCCCTTTTAACCGTATTATCACAATAATTATTCCGGATGAATAATTACAAAAGAATTAACTTTGTTTGAAGTTCTACATAATTTCCCCAAACAAAAACATACCTTTCATTACAGCTTTGATGTAGAAGATTTAATACAACTGATAAATTTCAATTAAATAGTACAATATTATGATAGATTGGAAATATTTCATAGTGTGATAGATTCAGCATTTGTAATACATAAAATTATTTAGCTTCTTGTGAGACATTTTAATAAACTGATTAAACAACGTCTTAACTCACGTGTAGTCGATCAAGGTGTATGTACCGACTAGTTTCGAACTAAGTCCTAGGAAAGAAGTCCTCACCCTAAGGAGAGGCCCCCCACGGACTCGAAACTAGTTACATACATCGGAGTACACCTGAGTTAAAACGTTTTTTAATTATTTCTTACTTCACATTGTTTGACAATAATTTTCTCTTAACCCAATCAACTCAGAAACACAGTAACTCAGAGAAACAGTTGTAGAGCCCGCAACAACAACATCTGTTGCACGTTTGGGCTGGCTTGATCGGTGAAATACCATGAACTCACAGAAGATAGGTGAGAAACAGAAGTATTCTGCGTTTCCTCTCATGAGTGTGCCCTACTTTTGCCTCTTTCCTATCCTTTTATTGTTCATCGCATCTTCTGTCCATTGATGCAACACAACTGTAACTCATTAGTTAGGTCACTTATTATTCGGCGAACCGTTTGCTTGTTTGCCATCTTCTGCTATAAAACACAGTGAATCATGAGGAAGGAAGGTTTAGGTATATATTTCTTTAGACTTTTGTATGTATTTTTTAAAACATACCTTGATTATTGAAGAAGGTGACATAAGCTGGTATTAGGCACAACTCGTAATAGCGACTCGCTCCCACTGGTCACTACTTTAGTATCTTATTTTATTTAATAGTTCAGTAGCGTTTTAAATAAAATATCAAACAGCGCATGAATATTAATTGTATTTTACGGAATACGTCAGCATTATATATGTAATGTTTAAGCAAAGATAACTCTGTACCACTTGAAGTAAGCAATGTACTTATCTGCTAGTGTTTTAAGTGAATCGCGGCTTAATCGCCTGAATAAACATACCAAGATATTAACAATGTACATAAAGAGATATTTCATCCCACTGTTAAAATAAATCCTTTTAAAATAAAATTTTTGTGTGCATTAAATTCCAGCTCAACCCGAGCCTTTCGTGTCTTATCTCCCTCACTCAGGCGCTGGTCTATTCTCGTTAAAACCGTATTTTATATTCCTGCTTAAAAAACATTAAAAGAATTTCTACTTTAATTCATAATTAAAAATAAAATGGATTTAACTGTGAATGGCATCGTTTGGTAGGTTTATACCAATAATTTTCCTTAATTCCTAGTTAATGAACTTGAGTTTTAAATTTTAAATAATAATATACCTATATAATACGATGCTAGTAGGTAGGATATCTGTTGTCCAGCGATTATTAATATACATAGCCGCATACTTTGTTATCTGAATAGCTATATGAATGAATGAAGTGAAGGTACGACAGTTTCCAATTTTTAAAAATGTCCTCGAAAATATACACACGTAAATCCCTTATTCTATATCAAACACGATTAATATTTTAAATTTTCTTATTTGGCACAAAATGCACGTACATTTAATATGTGAATTTAAATTAAACACCTTATATTTTCGCTGCAGTTATTTTGAAAGTAACCATTAATTTCGTGAAGAGCTTTAGACGGGAGCCGGTGCGGCTTGTTTGAGAGCGCCAGACTCACCGCACGTTATGTTACTGATTTTCTTTTGGTTTATTTCACCTCGAGCCTTGCTTCATTTAATTCAGTACTCTCATCTTAAATTTGGGTAAATACGAGCTAAAGAGAAGTTAGGATTTCTATCACGGCATCGCTAAAATTGTGAACATGAATAAGGCAACAATACTAGTCTAAGATAAGTAATTCATAGTAGAAGAATAAGTAATTAAAACCCTCATCTGTTGATCAGGGTCAGGATCAGGATGTAAGTATGTTAGATAATAGGTACATTTTTAAATCATACGTTAAGTCGACCTCGATTTTTACGTTTTAACAATATTGTCCCCAGATTTAACGGAAACCCACTTGAGATTTATGTACATATTACCTAATATATAATCTTGATCCTGATCAAATGACATATGAGGGTATGAATTCCTTTTGCCGTATCTTAGACTAGTAATGTTGCCTCTTTTATGTTCACAATTTTAACGATGCCACACGTACTTGATTTTCATATAAATGTTCATAAAATATTTGTATCTTTTGAATTCAAAACATAGTCG
This sequence comes from Papilio glaucus, assembly GCA_000931545.1. Lineage (NCBI taxonomy): Eukaryota > Metazoa > Arthropoda > Insecta > Lepidoptera > Papilionidae > Papilio > Papilio glaucus. Next base: position 378,168 of record JWHW01022545.1, read on the forward strand.
TATTCATTTCGTTTTTTCCGAATGATCTATACACAAATTAGACATTTTAAATAGCTTTAATTTTAAAATGATACTACTAACTACGCTATTTGAGGTATAAATCTACTAACCTATGAAATACGTTCCGAACTCCAAGTTTTTCTCATGTTGCGCTTGGTTTTTGAGTGATTTTCGTAAAATTCAAAGCAGTTTAGGCTACAGAAGATCAGAATCGAATGGACTTACATACCCACTAATAATATTCCCCTCCTTCAGATTCGGTCGAGTAATAAACAGCAAACAATTAGTTTAATAATAAATTTGTGGTTTTTATAATGAGTCCACGAGCATTCTAGATAATGAAGTCGCAATGATTAAGGCTTAACTTCAATCGTATATGAACAAACTAACCAAACGAAATAACGCCATTTACGGATTTATATTTGCACTGTACTAAACTCTCTTGTTTTATCTACATGTATCGATACTTTTACGAATACATTTTAAAAATGGCATTGAAGGCTTTATTTGCCGCCACAGCACTCAGCTTATGGTAATCCTTGGTGCGTTGAATGACGTATAACATAATCTTAAAATTCAGACGTCCCCGACGTAATATCATTCATGAATGACCTACATACGATACGTACTGCTCGCTGTAATATATAATTTACGTTTAAATACGAGCAGCCTTCCCAGTCTTTGTCATAAATCAACTCTCTATGTGGGGTTTTAATAAATGATTACCAGCGTCCTGTGTTGATCTCTCTTTCCTGTAATTTAAATAATGCACTTCATAATGAACTAGGTAAATATACTGGTATGAATAAATATATATTTTCATTGAAAATATGAATGAACATTAATCACGCATGTTTTATAAATACAGTCATTTATTTGGTATGGTTCACTTTAACCGATTATTTAGTTAAATTATTAAACCGCACAAAAATAGAGTGGTTGCCGAAAAATCTTTTTTTAATAGAAGCAGTGGCAAACGAGCAACGGGTTGCCTAAAATTAACTGATCATCACCATCCATGAACATCCACTTTATCAAAGGAACTGTAGATGCGCTGCCGGCTTTGGAAGGAGTACTCTTGAAGGACCCTAAGTCTTATTGCTATGGATATACCGCTGGCGACTGATCCTCCCACAAGGCGAGGATGAGGTCACATTATACGAAAATTAAATAAAACATAGACACCGGAGTAGGACACAGTTATCGGTGATTTCTAGCCTTCTCGTAGAGACGACATTTTAAATGGACTGAAACGAATATTTTGTGAGTTACACTAACACATGAAAAAATTTACAAACATGTTTTACATCGTAAAAATACTTTAGTTTAGTTTTAAATATATACTTTTAGTTTTAAATATATAAAATGTTGCGTCTTCTTAACATATTCACGATAAAAAAATATGTAATTATTACCAACCACTTTTCATCTAGTTTGTTAAAAAATTCTCGGAGAACAAGCCCATCAGCGTTCATAAGGAAGTAGTCAGTCTCAAAAACACACACTATCTAACTTAATTCATTTTAAAAGAGGTCATATAAATATTTGCATTGACTGGGATATGAACTCAGTATCGATAGCGTAAAGGTTAAATACTCTACTTTCTAGACCAGAGTTCATCGTTGTATTTACAGATTAATAAAACACAAGTATCTGTGCAAATATTAAAATATCCCAAATGCCCTGACGCGGTTTACCGCTACGAGATTCGTAGCGCTGTAATTTCACCAGCGAATTGGAGCGAATTAATTTCGTAACCCTTAATTACAACAGACCTTTATCTGTACCAGAGAATAAAATATGGATCAACCAACATGTTTTAAAATATCTTAACTTCGGAACATAAAATTTCAATTATTCACTTTGGTTTCTAGATCTATATCGAGATATTGGTAATAAACTCGGGTTATAAAAATGAAGCCTGTATTATTTCTGGATAGCCTTATAAGGGTCCGTTCAAACAGACCAGCTCGGAGAGGGGGAGAGGAAGGATCAGATTTTGGTCGCAATTAAAATAGAGTTTTGGATGAATTAACAGAAGGTTTATTTTTACACTTCATTTCTTTTGTCATTAAGATTGCTCGTAAGCCATATGTTTAGTATGAAACAATAAGAGGAGCCATCCGGCTGCCACTGATGACGTGTTCTTCTGCTCTTTCAGTGCTCTTCCAGCCGGTCTGTGTGAAACGGCTTGGTCGGCTCCGGTCAGCTCCAAGCATATAATACGCACTGATCTGTAAAATCACGATTAGGACCAGTAAGACCATTAGGATAGTGAAAGAATTATTACAATCGCTTCAGTAGCTTCAAGTTTATAAGAAATAAATATATATAAAATATAGTACGAAGTGTAGAGAATGGCAATAGAGATTATTTTTAGATTTATTTGCTATTTCGTGTTGACTTTTATTCACAATCTCTATTTTGTTTTAAAACGTAATATTGCTTCAAAAAGTTATCATCAATCGAGTGTCATTAAATAGTGCCAAAGATTTTTGAAAGATTAACACTAAAACCGCGGCATAATTAATATTTCTTTTTAAGTTTACGATGTAAACTACCGTAATTTACAGATACTTTTAATTAGGATAATTATAATAGTTTTGCGACTGTCCCGAAGTTTTAATGATCTTTACGATGACGTGTTGGAACATTATTCTTCAGTTATTATTGGTTCAATTTTGAACATGTATTCGAACAATTTAATAAACTTTGAGATTAATAGAACATAGTTTGACAATACAAATTCGCTCTTATCGACTTAGTGCGGAAAAGAAACTCGTGGACTAGCGAACTATCGAGTGTATGG
>JWHW01022545.1:381047-394910 GCA_000931545.1 Papilio glaucus
TGGTTAAGGGATGCCCCTGGTAAAGGGATGCCCCTGGTAAAGGGATGCCCCTGGTAAAGGGATGCCCCTGGTAAAGGGATGCCCTGGTTAACGGGTTATGTCCCTGGTAAATGGATGGCCCTGGTAAAGGGATGACCCTGGTTAACAGGTGACCCTGATTAACGGTTAAGCGATGCCCTGGTTAAGGTATGGGCCCTGGTTAAGGGATGGCCGTGGTTAAGGGATGGCCCTGGTTAAGGGACGGCCCTGGTTAACGGGTGCCCCTGATTAACGGATGCCCCTACTTAACGGATGCTCCTGGTTAAGGGATGTTAAGCGATGCCGCTGTCTCAACGATGTCTCATGATGTGCCCCACATGAAGGTGAGACTTTTCAGTTGAGTTTTAATCATTGACTGTTTAAATTCGTTCGTTCGTTTTTAAATTCAGATTGTACTTACAAATAGGCTCACGATAAGGCTAAGAAAGTACTCTAAGTATATCGGTGACTCTTGAGGCGCGTTTCAGCTCTGGCACAGGTTGTGGTCTGCAGATACCATATCCTGTGGTCACTGGGTAAGCCATGGCGTTAGATGTCTTACTCGAGAGTTTTATATGATCTAAGTTCCAGTAACCCGTACAAAGTTGTACACGAGGACGTGTGTAAATGCAGGATGGCCAAATCGGAGATGTCAATAGTACAAAGTGTAGAGAATGTCAATAGCGTGAATTGAAGAGGATGTCAAATGCTTGAAATGTGGAGGATGTGCATAGCAGGGATATCAATTTGACTTCGGTTGGTAATGGGACGGAAGCGTTATAAGGCCATGCTTTGACAGTGGTAGGGGAAGTACTTCGTTAGCGTATGGACGGGAACCTCTGCTGAACCTCTTGGCGAACGACTCGTTGTGTAGAGTACTTGTAAAAGTGTTACTTCATAGTGGTTTAAAAGTGTTTCATTTCTGCTCGTATCCCGCGTGACGCCCACGTAGATGTAGTCCAGGGAAGAATATTAGCCTGCTCGACAGGACTACCAGTACAAGACACCCCTTTCGCATCTAGTCTTCGACATATACAAAATCATTAACAAATGATTTCGTATATTAATTCTTCCGTAACTTCTACTTGCAAATTTATGTTATATTTGTATTTTCTCTGTCTATGACTATATAAACAAGGTACTTTATCAAAAATATTTGGTAAATTTTAATACTTAAGAACATTTCATGAACTCGACTTGGACTTACACATTCAAAGTTCCAAAAAAGAAAACAGTCGCTCGAACAATGAGTTATGAACTTCTTTTGACGACTCTCATATGTCACTGTATAAAACGCGAGCTTCGAAATAAAAGAAATTTGATCGTAGATAACTGAAATGACGAAATGGACGGCGGCCATAAATTACTAATGCCTTCGAACACTTACAACACTCATTTTAAAAATGATTCTATCAAAGTGAAGAATCGTCTGTCTGAACTATTGTCGATCGTTTTTTCTTGTTAAAATCAATATTACGAAATAGTTAATATATAATTTGTGAGTATATCTTAGCGATATCGAAGCCCTCTTAATTAAGACACTTTGGATCGAAAAATATCCATTGGAATCTAATGCTAACATACTCGCCGAGCGAAGTACCGAACCATCCCTACCCTTTCATGTCGATATTTTGAATAATAGGATGCCTCTCTAGTTAATCTAGCTCGATTAAATAGAAAGGTATTATTATATATAACCCATAACTGACGAACATGTATGCGTAAATGTATGAATGTAGAAGAAACGAAAGAGGTGTGCTAATGAATCGATATGTATAAATGATCGAGCCAAACGGAAATCCATGATCTCTGCCTACCCCTCTGGGTTATGGGCGTGAGCGCATATTAATCTAGCTCGCTTTCACGACAGCCAAATCCCAATAGTGCTACCAATTTCCAATATAACCCTTTGGTATTCCTAGTTTGTTTTAGTACACCTTAACTGGTGTAAACAGTAAAAGTCACTGTGATTTCTACTCAGATGTATCACCCTACATCTTAGTAGAAATCACAGTTATTAGTAGAACAATCAGTTAACTTGTTTGTAGAAACTGAAGTATTTGGCATCCGGCAACTATTTAACTACTCAACTATCGCGTACTAACTTTAGCACAATAAATAAAACCATAATCCGATATCTGACCCCTGTGATATAAATGCACGAAAATGTAAAAAGTTTCTTGATTTGTGATCTCATAAGCCGTTAAGCCGGATTTACGGTCGACGTTTAATATAAAGGGTGGACGATATTTTACGTGCGTCCCTTAAATATGTCGTTAGCTCACTTCACTTAACTCTGCGACGCATCATATATGCAAATTTCTATTGCATTTAGGTGTAGCCTCAGATTCTTTTAGTGGGTGGCGAATAGCAATTTATATTTATTTATTACACGTTATGTATGTAGAGATTGGACGAATAATATTTTAAGATATCAACAAAAAAGTTAAAATTATTAATCATAACACCAATTCGATTCGCCATTTATTTACCAAAGTAAATAGGCGGAGCAAGTTTTTAATGTTAGGTACCACTTTCCAGTTGAGGATTCGATGGGGGAGGGGATGGATAGGATAAGGAAGTAACATTCTACCTATCCTCTCTCCATCAAAGGTAGGCATCCTGCAACTCATTTGCCTGTTGCATATGCATGCCTGTGGGTAGCGGTCGTTTAATATCAGGTGAACCGCTTACTTGTATGCTTTCTTCTATAAATAAATAATGATAGTTAATGTTACAAAATACTCTAATAGCTCACTTGTTAGATGAAATGCGGAAGACCCTTCTTCACGCCCGTGTTCTATGAAGTTGTTATGCCTTCCCTCTGGAGTCGGCCCGTCATAAGTATTGTGAAGGAATTAATAATTAGGCCCTATATAATATTCCCCGTTGCGCACAACGTACTCGCTAGTCTATTCTAGTATTTTTACCACGAGTATTTTTTTGCACAAATGATGTTATAAAAAAAATATCCCACGTCAGCAGGGTGATAAACAAGGTCTCCTGCCCATCAATATTGACGCAGCCTTCATTACTCAACACCGCTCAAGTGGAACATCCCAATTTGCAGCTACATCGCGCCGATTTGTCGGAATCCCCCTGAAATTGTCAACCTGTAGACTTTTGATCGATATAACCTAATATAACTAAAGTATTCTGCATACGAAATTCTTTGCTTAAAATATAAAAATTAGTTTCTTATTAAAGTACAAAACGCCCCTTATCCGCTATTCTTCAATGGTCTTCGCAGTCTTTTTTTTATCAGAAGTTATTAGTTTTTTTTCAAACCCACAGAAAATAATATTTAAAATCGGTCCAGCGATGAAGGAACAGATTCACATACAAGTACAGGAGAATTAAAAATACACACACAGCCCAAACTAGTGGGCCTAGAGACATGACATTTTCAAAGAGATTTCTGCTATTTAGTAGGCTAACATTAAAACAGGATTTTTCTAAAAGTCGAAAGTAGGGGATGAAAGTTTGTATGAAGAGATTTCTCATACGAAGCCGGGGCGGTTTGCTAGTATATGTATATTTTCGATATAAACGATAAGAATAATATATAGTTCATGACTTATTCATGCATGAAAAATAAATAAACGTTATAAATGATATTTTCCTAAAGCCACCAAACGTCGAAACTAAAAAACGAAGAAGATTAAGGTTGGCTAACTGTCACTTGCTAATAATGGAGGATAAGGAAATTAATTAGCGAGATCCGGATCTTAATAAATTAACTTTATTGTCCCGATTGGTAATTAACTTTCAGAAACAACTTTTGATTTAATTAGACTTTATTTTATCACAAGATTTGTATTCTATATTTATATTATCACTAGCTATTCGCGCCCCGCGTCGTCTGACCGAACTTCAATATTATATAGTAATAATAAATATATAACTTGTTACTTTGACATGAGCACCCGTTTTTACATTTTTTATTTCAAGAGTCTTAGGCAGAGCTAGTGATAGTAAGACCTTTTTTAAGAATTCAAAACCAAAATGTCGTCGTTTTTTCACACTAATACTTATACTATGGACGTAAATTCTAAATAAAAAATAAAACAACACATACCCATACAATTTTCCTTCATGCGTCATTAATATTGACATCAAGTTGTACTTTTCCTGAAACGTCGTTGTGAAATTACTAAATAGTTGTAGTGCAATAAAAGAAGTATTTTATGTCTCCTCCGTCACGTCACTTAACAAGAAGACGTAAACGTCCTTTATAATCCCCTTAACGTTCAGCTAAAGCCAAGATGTGTAATAAAAATGTTGTATAGACTATATACAACACTCTAGGGACGAAGAGTAACATTCCCATAGATAAACGAGAATGCCCGCCGCGGCATCCACCATGTGTTACGACCTCTGAGATAACATAATACATAAAGTTAACGATAAAGCATTAAATTAACATAACTGAGAAGAAAAACAAATATTCCAGGAAGCAATTTATATAATGCAAGGGAGTGGCAAAGTTGTTAATTATTTAATTAATCAACCAGATTAATGAAATATTAAAAAACCAGATTAGTGACATATTAAAAAAAAACAATATTAAGAGTACTCATGACCAAGTCTGCGCAGATGTATAGATGTAGCAGAAATGAGAGAGGTATCGCAATCTTAGAGGACACTGACATGAAAGAGGTATTTATAATACTACTGATTTTCTTGTCGTATCTGATGAGTGATCAACTGCAGGAACTATCACATCACCATCCACTGACATTCAACTTCTTTCGTTTATCCACATCCCCCACTTCTCCCGCACATTTTGACAACGTATCTCTTCCTGTCCTGTTGAAGATGCTGATAGACAAAATATAATAAATTATACAAGTAGGTACACCAAAATACATCGTATTTGCGTCGTTGTAAGACTTACATATTGTAGCGAATGTAATGAATCATTGGAATAATTATAAAGATAAATGTAGACAAGTAATATAGAATTGTCTATGAAATTAAAAACAAAATCTATATAGTGTGAAAAGGAATGTTAAAAAAGACAAGTATAACGAAGCTAATTATCTGAACAGACAATCTCCAAGGGAAACGTTTGACTTCAAAGTAAGCAAGTCTCATTAACAAGTGGATATCGCGTTACTAATTATATCAAAGCGACTCCGGCGTCGGCGTCTTCAATAAGCAGCCTCGGAGATACATAAACGATATCTTGAGCTGTAATCAGAAACCATGACTAATCAGGTGAAGTGCTCGCTCGTTCGTCGAAACATCTTAGATGAGGACTTTAGGATTTGTAGTGATAGTTTTGTTAACTATTTTACAGTAAAGCTTCATTGCTTCTTCGTTTCATTCATATTTGAAGACACATGAAACAATTAGCTTACAATTCTTTCTTGTACAGTATACAATATAATAATTATGTAAAAAGTTAAACAAATGAACGCATGCATGTGTTATATACATTTACTCTCACATTCAGGACCTCATAATTTACTCGGACTTCTTACATTGATACGTCATTTTGATATTTATTAAATGTATATAAATCTTGACTTTGATAAAAAATCAATAAATGGGTTTTACACATTTTTCATAACATATATATAACCATTTTCATGATATGAATGATCTTAAGATAACAGTGCACGGTGTTAGAGTGGTCGAGGCTTAGCGAATAATTAAAGTGCTTAGAGACTTCACCGCTGACACAAGTTTGAATAATGGAGAGGAGCTTATCCGAGGAACACGACGCCCGTAGCGAATTAAATGCTTCTGGTGATATCTTTAGTACCACTTTAACTTTTATACGTATAATTTTATTTATGTTATTCTAATACACTACCGACTCGCCCCGTCGTACGGGTAGCATAACTTCAAGGCCAACATTTTTTACTGACTATTTAGTCACAACAGTGCCCTTAATGATCCAACTATCGTACAAGCGCAGAGGTCAAAATTTCTCAGGCTGATCGTATCATCAAGCCGTCGCCCTGCAGCGCCATTGTCACGTTGTTCTAGCACAATTACTGTTTGGTACTTCCATTCCACATATGATTTTACCTAGCGACCGCCCCGGCTTCGCACAAGATGCTTAATCGCTAACAATTATTTTCCGTACTAATGACATAACAGCCTCTTCCGCCGACTTTAACAGGCAATGGCCTATTTAAGATGGTCACCAACTGCTCTCCATGGAGGATGAAGGAAACCATGCTCACTGGCAATAATGTAACTAAAACATACGAATTCAATTCACTTATATTTAATTGCTAAAGATAACAAATAGTACTAAAATAATTTAGAATTGCAGCAATCAAATGGTTCATAATTCAGCAAATTGAGCTCGAAAGTTGTCCCAATTCGTGTTTCAAATAACATTATTTAAACAACTTAATCCTCCGCTATTAAGTTGCAAAGGATTACTATTAATCACTTTAAGATGTTTACCTTCATCTTACGTCAGTTGCGAGGGATTTATCTAAGTCAAGATAAATAGACCTCCGTCTGCTTTTGCTACCACAAAAACAGTTCAGCTCCTTATTGATACTAATTTCACAACTTTATGGTACACATCCGCTTACAGTCCGCTTCTCAATTATTACGTTGTTTTCGAACAAATAACAATTAATTCCAAACAACAGTTCTACTTACAGAATTCGTAATAGCATACAATACATATTTATAGCATACAAAATGAATTCGTAAATGCAAAATACTTGGGAAATTAGATTCACTTCACAACACACACAAATTATTGAAGTGTGATTATTGAATTATGATAATATTTCAGATTTAAATTCCAAAAGAAAATCTTTCAGGGACATTCTAGGTTTTGAATAAGATTTTTTAAGGTTATATTCCGTCCGTAAATACGTTCCAATTATATGGATAGCAAGAGTGACATAACATACGAGTAATTGTTTATGAATCCAAACTTAAACTAAGTACTCGTATAAGACGTCGATCGTCAAAATAAAATTGAAACTTCAAAAATTAAGTCTTGCGTTTTAATTTACGAATCTTTATAAGATAAGATAATATTGTATAAAGTGCTTTCAGAATTCAATTTAAGAAGAATAAGGACATAATAATATTGATATTGGATAATGGAAAAAAGCGCTCAATGAAATACGGACGGGAAAATAGGAAATTGCTATTTTCTAATATTTGAGTGTTTTGCGTTAAATTTAAGAATACCGTATAAGTTCTGAAGACTGAAATTACATTTTATTATTGTATTGTCATTCTCATACATTGATTTTTATTAAAATTAATTATTTGATATATGTTATGAAATTTATATGAAAATGTACGACACTACTATATTTAGTAAAGGACACAAGGAATTTGAATTCTTTGGATACCTCCCTTGAAGGAAGACCGTGCCCTGTGTGGCAGACCGGATCTTGTAATTTCAGTCAGTGCCGTTGTTTCGTCAGAAAGTAACAGGGTAAAAACAATACCTATACTATTACTACTACCCAGTACATCCATCAGTCATATCTTTCTGTCCACATAGAAACAAATTCGCAAGAGCTTCCTGTGCTGATATTATAAAGAGGTAATGTTTGTGAGGTTGTACGGGGTAATGGATCTTTTGAACAGATTTTGAAAATTATTTTACTAATAGAAAGCCACGTTATTTGTGAGTGTTATAGGCTATTATTTATATTTAGTTATCTATCAATCGAGAGAAGCTGGGGCGAAATTCTAGTTTTGTATAACACTTTTTTTTCCACCCCTAGACATCATATAGACAGCATAGTTTTATACTAGCAAGTAAAAAAAAGAAATAATGTGAATGTATGAACAACTATCAAAAGTTACTCAATCTCCCTTAATTAACAGTTTCAAGTATTTTTCTTTCCTTACAATAAATAAATATAAGAAATGAATCTACACTAATTAATGTCAATGGAATAAAACACGTCAAAGTAAAATAAATCTTTGACAGTGTTTGAAAGTTTGAATACATTTTACAAATAAACGAAATATTTTACTTTCGCAGCTGTTTGAATCATTACAATTTTAAAAGGAAAACGCGTCAGTGCCTCTGATTATTTGTGTTCACAAGAATGTTTAAGCGCCCCGTGTTATTTAAAAAATATAACGAACGTAATTGTGAATTCGATTCAACGAATACAGATTTTGAAAATATTTTCGTAATAACATATTCAACGTGGTCCAAGATGAGATTGCGTTCGGTGAAATCTTTCTGGTTACTATTATCCAAGCCACTGCTTGACCAAGATCCCATCTGATATAAATGCAGTCTCATGACGCAACTGTTTTTTAACCAATGAATTCTGAAAACAAAACGAACAGAGAATCTCTGAATCTATGAAGCCGAAAACACGAGGGTGTAATATGTAACCAATGGATAGTCATTTCTATTATACAGAGACAAATATCGTAGAACTAGTTTCAAATAAGAATTTTTTGGGATAAAAGTTTGTTATCTTAAAGGGGTTAGAAGTAATTAAGCGAAGATAAAGATTTGTAATACTAAGAAGAGGTAAACTATCAGTCTATTCATCGATGAAACAGATGTTGCTGCAGCTGTTGACTCTATCAGTGTTCTTAAGTTTAATGTTTTACTATAGTTTGTTGGAACAATGGAGGTCGATATCAAAATGGAATTTTTGGAAACGAAGTAAACAAAACACCTTACCTTCTACGTTATAATTGCAAAATATTTTACAAAACAAATTAAAAATATTAGTAACATGTCAAAAGCTGAGCATATTCGACCACAACAGGATTTGCTAGTTGTTGTCAATGAGTTTATGATTTTTGGATAGTTACGTGCAACGCAATCACAATTTTTTTCCCTGATGTGTGACTGTTGAGACAAATCAGGGAAAAAAATTGGGTATCACCGGTTACATTTATGACTTTATAGGCTCGATGAAATGCCGTTAGCAACGTATCGAAACTTTTTTTAAAGTTAAAAAAATAATTTCGTGTACATTATCGTAAATGTTATGGAAGTGAAAATCCTTAAAATAAAAACATTAAAAGTGTTTTAGTGTAAGAATGTGTAACATATCTCGAAAGAAATACAACAAGATAAAATCTTCATAACGGTATCCTGTTTATTCCGTAGCTACAATGTAAATATGTCTTTCTATTTTTCTCTGCGCTATATCTTTTTTCTCTCTTATGTAAACATTTTTTACATAAGAGAGAAAAAAGATAACTAACACGGTAGCTGAAACTACACATCCATAACATTTTACTCTAGATTTAAATAGAAGATTTTTATATGTACATAGAACATATATAATATTAGGGATAAAATGCTATATAATAAATCAAACATAATAAAGGACATTTTTAAAAAGGGGGACTTAAGTTTTATAATAATATTTACGTTGCACTAAGGCGTAAGTAGAGCATTACTCCATATCAGGCAGGCAGTTATGTCAACCATCCAATTTCACCGGCGTGAACATTGCGAAAACAGTGGAACAGAATTACAAATGACCTATTTAATCCTGCCTCAACCGCCGCCCGTCGCGGACAAGTCACAAATATCGTGTTTGACTTCATACTTCATGCAAATTTCTCATCGTAGCCAACTCCGTCTACCCGCTTATATAAAAATAAAAAATGAAAGAATTTCCTTTCCTTTTACATTATTTTCCCTCAATTTGCTCTCAGGCTATTCTCGGTGTTTAGTCATCAAAAAGTATTTTATAAAAATTATCTACGTCTACTTTTATAATGACTAAATTACTGCTTCACCACAATACCACCTAAAGTAATGTGCTAGATTAATATTAGCCTTTAATATCCTAGTCACAATCAAAGGGAAATCCTCTGCCCATTTAAAGGTAGGCAACACATCGGCAACTCATTACCTTGTTGCAGTTGCAAACTTGATATCGGGTGAACCGCTTGCTCGTTTGCTAACTTTAATAAAAAAAATAACTTTCGACTCATGGTATTCTCAACAAAATTCGTCTGTAATGTTAATATATAAGTTTTGTGATGGATAATTATGAGCTGTGAGATTATCCGAGATTTTTAAAATTTCGATCAACACTAATCCGCCGTTATAAGTAATATCCGTAAGTAATAAAAATATGTTAGGGAATAACACCACACCATGATGTACTTTATTTAAACTTGATGTCCGTATATTACTTTTACAATAATTCTATATCTATGTATTAACAAGGTGACTTAGAAGCAAATCCACCGTATATTATAGTATGTGACATGTCTTACATCTTTTACCCTTATAATTTAAGCCTGACATTAACGTGGGTTTAAGAGATAAGGAAGCTTTGGCCCTCGGGGTGATATTTAAAGTACGGTAGGTAGTTTGAAACTATCTGTCTGACAAGACGTTAGAATACGAAGAACATGTAAGCGTTAATGAGTATGAAACACAATAGATTTAGATTATGGTAAATTGTAAATTAGCAAAAAGTGATTGCTATTTGGTTCCATTAAATTCAATTGGATAATGTTCTTTTTAATTTGAAACAGCTGGTTACTATTTGGATCAATTAGTTTCGTATTAATAAAAGAGTTTTATTTTTTAATTTTTCCATATTTGAATTTTCACAAGAAAAACAAAGAATTCTTAGAGAGTCATTTTTAAGGCTAAGGCTTTACATCGTTATCAATTTGCCTAGTTTTACCTAAAATTTCTGTACGAGGTCGCTATATGACTTTATTTGTATACTTTTCCGAAAAACACGATCTTACGATGAAAGAGTTGACGACAGAAAAAATAAACATTGAATTATTATTATATAATTTATTTTCGAATTGAAACGAAACGCCAATCAAATCTACCGAACCTTTATTCTAAATTGGATTCACAGCTTAAAGAGATCACAAATCAATTAAACTTTTTAACATATTCGTTGGTTAAAATCTGATATTAGATTATTCTTAAAATTTTGCCTGATACGTTCGTTAAGGGTATTTTACAGTCATTCAAAGTAGCAAATTTCGCTTACAATATTAGTATAGATTATATTTTTGGTATAAAATATGGAAGGAAAGATCAGGAACATTCGTATAATCTCAATTCAATTAGCTAACGAGTCTACGCCAAATGAGAACGACATTGCTACACATGTACAGCTATACATTAAAAAAATAATTTCACTGAAAAAAGCCGCCAGGCCATTCATAAACGGTTACTAAAGTTTGCTTAGTCCCGAAGGTAATGAACCAATGACAGATCTTTGACCAATACTATCTATGTATGATGGTTTATTACTAAAGATAATAATAATACAATCATTCAAATACCCTTAGAATTTAGCATGAATCCTGTTCATTAAATCCTAAGTCAAAGAAAAAAAAACGTGGATAGTGATACGTACATGCGAGGCAATACGCGCGCTCGGCGCAATGGACCAACAAATTATCGTCGTCCAGGGAACATGTAATATCGGTCCGAACCTCCGCGTCCGACGTGATCTGTTACAGATATAAATGTAGTTTACTTAATTCAATCAACGTATTTTTTGCTATATATTACTCATAGCTATTATCGCTATATTAATACTGATGACATATCTGCATATCTACTTAATATACGGGTTAGATTAAGTGTTGTGGAAAAGCAAATTACAAAGCACTTTCCATACTCAAATTAAGTTTATTCCTTTAACTTTAAATGAAACTTTATGTGAGAAAACGTGTTTAAAATAAATATTAAGAACAAAGAATGTTCTTGATATTTAATTTAATCACGTTTTATTTAATTGTACTCAATTGTACGTAGGTAAAAATAATTGCTTTTAATAATTAGCATTAAGGACCTCCTGTGATATTTAGGATTTATTAGTGTCGATAAAGGTGATACGAATTGCTACATCATTTTTTGCAGCGAATTGGTACAGCAATTATAGTTAGGTGGGGGTACACCCCCACCTAACTATAATTATAATTGACCTTCACCTCTCCCAAATTACTATAATAGCACATTTGCACTTATTAAATCGAAACCATGATAAAATGCAAATAGGAACAACGATTGAAAAGTGTACAAATATTCAAAAAAGTTACTGAACCGGAAGGATAGGGATTTGAAAGAACAACTGTAACAATATTAACTTACTAATCGTTACCATCGAGACTCGTAGATATATGTGTTTTTCTTATAAATTTACGCTTACTTATAACAAATGTAACACTTTATGTAACAAAAATATGTAACGTAACAAAAAATTATAATTGATGCAGTAATAAGTAGTATAATTGTTTACTTCTGTCATTCCCAGTGCAGTTTCCCAATGATATTAACACAAAGAAACAGATTGAACCTTTTTTTTTGCTTTATTCAATTTTGAATCATTTTCACATCTGTCAGGCGTCCCTCGGGCAAAATTAATGAAAACTTTAGTTTTATTTAGTTGCTATTTACTTGTTATTTACTTGACTATTAAACCTTGGTTCTTTTGCGCATATTAAATTGGTCTTAGTTTTTTCTTATAACTTCAGGTACTTACCAGTAAAAGTTCTATCAAAATCCAGAGAGAGATTAGCCAGATCAAACAGACAAACAACAATTTTAAAAATTAGATTTTGTCCCTAAACCTGCTCTGCTCCCACTTTATATGCCGTCGGTAGAACGTCGGTTTTCGTCTCCCAAGTCAGATCTATCATCTGTAATTTCAATCGTCACTCTCTTTTAAATCATGGCATCTTTCAAATGAAATCCATTTCATGAAATCCTTCCATCTCTTCATAGGTCTGCGCCTACCGACATACCCCCCCATACTCAGGACTAAAACTCTACTTGATGTCCCATTGTTTCCTCTTCATAACATAACCTTTCGCTTTTTAATTTGTCTATCGTAGGTGCTACATTTACGCTTCCTCTAACATACTCGTACCTTATCCGTTCGTGTTAACCCATACATAACATTTCCTTACAAGTTCCATAAATCGTCATACGCGTATAGTACAGAAATTTTATTTTGATCTTACAAACAGAGCCTTCAATTTAATTTAGTATAAGATTCTCGCTGAAATCGCCGTATAGTGGCAGAAACTGAGAACTTTCTTACTTCTCAGCCAGAACGAACGAAATACGTTAGTATAATTCAGTAAAGAGCGTCTACTTTGAGTCGGGGATTTTCAAAATTATTCTTCTTTATATATTTTTTGTTGTATGTAAATCAATATCGTGAGTTCCTCCAAAATTTTTAATTTTATTTTCATTTTAAACTAGCAGTGCCCCGCGGTTTCACCCGCCCAGCAACTTAAACGAAATTATATTACCTACTTAATACTACCGTACATCATCATTTCCCTGCCCTTTTCCCGCGTATGTGGGGTCGGCACAGTATGGCCGTAGCACAGTTAAATTGATATAACTTTTTTATTTATAAACCGATTGAGATAAAACAAACACTAAATGTTAAGTTAACCACAATACACACACAAACAGACAAAAATTCTAATAATCATTGTTTTGGGTTTCATTATGTTTATGAAGGCCCCCAATGACAGTTTTTCTCAAATATCTTCCATGTACAGACAGCGATTAGTTACATTTTTATTATATGTATAGATTAAATGTGGTTACGTAAGGTATCTATCAATATTTATAGATACATACATCGGTGAAAATCAAAATCAAATATACATTTTTCCGGCATAGAAAGTAGCCAATGTGCTATTCCAGACTACAATCTACCTCTATGCATAAATTTCATCCAGATCCGTTCAGATGTTTCGGCGTGAAAGAGTAACAAACATCCATCCATATATTCAAACTTTCGCATTTATAATATTATTATTTAACAGTGGTAGAGCCCACAACAACATGTTGCGCGAATGGGCCGGCTCGACCGGTGAAATACCACAACCTCATAGAAAACAGGCGTGAAG
>JWHW01022545.1:395346-410230 GCA_000931545.1 Papilio glaucus
TATTTTTTTTTGTTGTATGTATCGATCTATCAATATTTATAGATATATACGTCTGAGAAAATCAAAATCAAATATGTTCCACGGGAAACGTACATTTTTCCGGCATAGAAAGTAGCCAATGTGCTATTCCAGACTATAATCTACCTATATGAATAAATTTCATCCAGATCCGTTCAGCTGTTTCGGCGTGAAAAAGTAACAAACATCCATCCATTAATTCAAACGTTTGCATTTATAATATTATTATTTAACAGTGGTAGAGCCCGCAACAACAATATGTTGCGCGAATGAGCCAGCTCGACCGGTGAAATACCACAACCTCACAGAAAACAAGCGTGAAGTAGAAGTACTCTGCGTTCCGTCTGACGAGTGAGGTGCGGATGGCCTAATTTCAGTCCTCTTTCCCTTCCCACCCTTTCCTCATAAGGGTAGGATGGGAACGGGAAGAGAATTGGATGGGAAGGGGGTTAACGGGGGAAAAGGAATATCCTTATTTCTGTCTATGCCCTCCTCTGTCCATTAAAGGTAGGCAACGCATCTGCAACACATTTGCTTGTTGCGAATGTCTATGGGTAGAGCTTATTTAATATCAAGTGATCCGCTTGCTCGTTTGCCACCTTCTTCCAAAAAAAAATAATAATATTATAGTAAGATTATCAATGACATTAGCGGTCGAAAATTGAAGATTCGAAACGTCCCACTAGGGGGGTATTGGCTTTAATTCACGTCTAACATATTTTCATTTACTTGTAAGTGGCAAAATCACAAATGTAGTATGAAATATAATTGAATATTATATATATTTAAAGCGGATGTTCTGTTTGTGAAACCTTTGTCTTCTTATCACGTGCAATTCTTAAACTATTTCTTTTTTAAAACTTAGTAATCTGTTGGCAATAAATCCGTCATTTAAATGAAAAAATAAGTACAGCCGAGCAGTAAAGATTTTGTAACACATTGAACAAACAAAAGAGCAACCGGAGAATAATATTCAAAATAATATAAGAGCTGTTGGTAAAATTATCATATTAAATTACTTAATTAAATTTGCCTCCTACCCATTTATATAGCTAACAGGCACATTTGCGAGAATTTTTAATTAAATTTTGGTTGGTTCACCAATTATCAAAAGTGTAATCTACTTATTTAATTATGTTATTATGAAGAGCCACTATAGCCGCCTGATTATGTAGGTACTACGCCTCTTAACTTAGAAACACAGGATGTAATTCCGGAGGGCAAACCAATATCTTTTAGGTATGTTTGTACTAGGTTTCTATTATGTTTGTATTATGTTTATGTTTGTACTAGGTTTGTTTGTATTAGGTTTCCGCCTTGTCGTGGCGTGGGGCGGTGTTAGTAGATTTTCGTGGGTTCTCCCTTTGGCCATTAACTCTGCCTCTTTGCACCGGTTTGTAGTCGGCGGCTAACTTAACCTAAGAAAGACTAAATCCGCCTTTGGGGGCTGGGCCTTGAGCATGACTAAGGGCCATGTAGAAGGAAGCGCTTGGTGTTCCGGTGCGTTTTTCTGGAGATGAAGTGTGGACGAAGTATAGAAGGCAAACGAAGGCTAACTTTGATACACAATGCTTTAAACAAACTACTCCTGGCTGTTATTTGAACGATTTTATTTTTATTTTCGAACGTTGAAATAACTGTCTATACTAATATTAAAAAGCGTAAGAGTTTGTTTGTTTGAACGCGCTAATCATAGGAATTACTTATCGAATTTTAAAAATTATTTTTGCATCGACAAGCTGAGCTAATATGACATTTGCTAGGCTATTTAACATCACGCTATAAAACTTAAATGAAAAAAAATCTGTTTTGACAGTGGTAGACCCCGCAACAAAAACATCTGTTGCACGAATTGGCCAGCTTGACCGTTGAAATACCACAACCTCACAGAAAACAGGCGTGAAGTAGAGTATTCTGCGTTTCGTCTGTTGAGTGAGGTGCCGGAGGCCTAATTCTAGCCCTTTGCTATTAAGGGAAATAACCATTTTTATCCCCTATTGTTTTTTGTTTATCCCCTACTCTGTTCATTAAATGCAACGCATCTGCAACCCATTAGCTTGTTGCAGATGTCTATGGGTACCGATTAATTGATATCGGGTGAACCGCTTGTTCGTTTTCCACCTCTTACTATAAAAAGAACTGTTTGCGTAAAAGGGATACACACAAACGTCAAGATCAAAGGTCAAGATAGACAACACAGCGAAAATGATAAACAGCAGTCGAGTGAACTGATTGGATGCGATGCTATGCACGTGTAATGCGTCCTAATTGCTAGGCTAGTGCTAATTGCGTCAAATAATCTCCATATTGTTTCTACTTTCGGTAGTAAATCCATTAGCCGTTAAAAAGATCTGTCATTTATACTGATTTTTTTTACTAATCTTTACTAATACGAATTTACTGATTCACACTAATACGTTAAATTAAAACGTTTAATGACATACATTTCTAAAGTTGTTCCAAGTCCGTGTCTTCGTTGTCAATCGTCGATCAAAATCAAGCGTTATGTAGTCATGTGAACAAGAACAACTATTAAGTTTTACCGTGTATCAAAATTTGTAAAAAAACCTGTGGTAATATCAAAAAAACATAGTTCAAAAGCGTTATAAGGTAATGATACCATGTTCAGTGTTACGACGATGTTGTATTCTAGATTGGTTCATACTTGAACGTGTTTACTTTATAATTTACCTAGCTGCAAACGCCCGCTTCGCTGACGCTGACGAAGAAGAAGTTGATGAGGGAGGAGGAGAAGAAGAAGTTGATGAAGAAGAAGTTGACGAAGACGAAGAATTAAATCAAGGGAAAAAAAGAAGTTGATGAAGAAGGAGGAGAAGGAGTTGACGAAGAAAAGAAGTTAAAGAAGAAGTTGCAGTACGTTTTAATAGCACTTTGTTTCTGGATGGCTTCTGGGGTTGATATAACAAGTGAGGCCCGCCTTTACTGTGTTGTTGAAGAAGTTTAAAAGGAAGAAGTAGACGAAGAAGAAGGAGAAGAATAAGATGAAATATAAGAAGTTGAAGCAGAACTAGGAGAATAAGAAAGAAGGATGAAGAGGAGAAGTTGAAGAAGAATACGTAGAAGTAAGTTTTAAAATCACTTTGTTCCTGGATCGCTTTTGGGGTTGATATAACAAGCAGGCCTCACTTGTTTTACCTCGCCTTTACTATATTTTACCAACTTGTTGGTCCTGCTTTACCAAAAGGTTGCCGACACCTGGCCTAAATGATGGTCTAAAGTCACTATTACCAGTTGTATACTAACTTTTAAATTTTTAAGGAAACGTACCCATACTACGAACCCGTTCGATGGGGGGCGGGCGATTTACAAAATACGAAGCTTGGTCACAATGGGGAGGGGGTTTAGATTTTCGCCACGTAGGCAATATCCTCTAGAGAAATTTTGCTGTTTTTCGAGCTATATTCAAATACGGCGAGCAGCGTTTTTTAAACCGACGCCGTATTAATAAAGACAAACATAGCCAAATTATTTTTTAATTTTTTCTTTGGAAAAAATGATTTAAAACCATATTTATTAATTAATAAAAAATAAAATAAAATAGCCTTTTATTTCAGATCTGCTTACAATTTACATTAAAATTAAAAATTAATAGTTATATCTTATTCTACCATTTGTTTTATGCAAATTTTTTACAGATCTGTTTGCCAGTCGGCATATTTTTGAATTACTACATAACAACTAGAAGGAGGTCTTCGCATATAATACGGGTGATCACCGAGGTATGAGGGGGCTAAAAAATTGCAAATGGGTCACGAAGCAACAGTACGTTCCCTAATAAAAATGCGTAATCATAGTTTTTCAAACACATGTTAATAAATAGTGTTAATTTGATTGTATATATAAGAATATAAAAGACTCTATCCATTGTTAAGTTTACAATGTAATTAAAACGAAAAACGTGTACATCCGTTTTTCGTTTTAATTACATTGTAAACTTTAATTTTTAAATCTTTAATTTTATTTAAATTTAAAATTATTTAAACATTTGAGAGACATTTTAACAAAATAACTCTAGGGTCTGGTGCATGTACCGACTAGGTTCGAGCACTGTGAATGGGACTGGGATTAGTTTGCGGACGCGGGCCACCTCGCACCGACGGCAGACTCGAATCTAGTCGACACATCCACCGGACTACACGTGAGTTACGCCGTTATTTAATTATTTTATATCATAGAGGCCCCAACCCAGCAAAGAATTTATTTGGCCCAATAGATGTACGGTTGAGTGGAGTAAAGACATCGACACATTGACATCGGCCGCACAACTGACAATTCCATTAGAACTTCGAAAATGTATAACTGTATTCACTATCTACCAATTTCTTGATAGTTAATTCATTCCACTCTATTAAAAAGCTACCAATACTCTATTAGGAAAGGATTCTTTGGGCGCAACCTAATTTATTTTGTAGGTCTCGCATAATAATTAATGAAAATTCAAACGAAACTCGCTATCTATTTCACTAGGGGATCGGGCCGTCTATTCATATTAACAATGTAAAGTAGGGAGCCTTTAAATCATATTTAATGCGGACATTTCACAGTTATAGAAAATTTATCGACACTGATATGTAATGAATATTCTAGTATCGCAATCTTCCTATAAACCATAGTATAAGAGAGCTAACCTTACTGGCGAAAATTGGCGTCCTATGTTGTTCACGCGAACCTATAAGAGTTTTCCCTACCAAATATCGTCTAACGCGGCTAAAGAAGTTTTTACTTCAAACATCTAGTCAAATTCACATTTCTTAATCTAGTTAAGTCGAACAGGGTATGTTTAAACCAAGGATGCCTTTGTAGGCATTATTAGAATTAATGAGGACATTCTTTAATTTATTAAAAAAAAACTATTACGAGTGTTTTCATGTAGCCAGTAATTAAACGCGTCCTACTGTACTGTGCCGTTGCTCGCTGTGATTATTGTTTCCGCTAGACATCCAAAACAGGCGTGAAAATGTAAATTAAAAAAGCGTGGTTCATTATTTTTGAAGAACACAAAAGCTTGCGCAGCGTTGCTTTTATATTTTGTTCATATTATACGACAGTTTATTTTTTTATGTTACAACACGTGAAAATTAGCTTTGCACGGAGGCCGACTGCGGATATCAGGGCGCTTATGTCGTCCGTTAAAATAGTAGTCTGCTAACAAACACACTAATTTTAAGTTTAAGTTGTTACAGGCTCTTTCGCATTAAATTGTCCTGATCTGTCCATTAAAGGTACGACTCATTTGCTTGTTGCGAATGCCTATGGATAGCGGTCTTTTAATATCAAATGATCAGCTTGCTCGTTTGCAACTTTGTTCCATAAAAAGGGTAAAAATGGTGGTTACGGTACAAAATGAGAGACGCTACGGATTTTCACAAATGAGTCATGTTGAACAAACTCATCAAAATCTATCTCATATTTTATTTTATATCTAAACAACATTATAACTAAAAATCGGTTTGAAAAAAAAAATGCTTTTATATTCCTTCAATATTCTAAATAATTCTCTGACTGTAGATTCTGTACTCTTAAATGACCACATTAAACTACAAACAAAAAACAATTTCGTTAATGCCTCCACCGGCCATAAAAGTCTGACTTTTAGAATCGTATGAAGAAAACTCAATTAAAACTGTTTCATTGCTATTATTGGTTTAAAACTCAGTCGGCTATTGTGACGTGCCGGCATCGCGCGGGTCAGTGCAGTAACAATTCGTTAAGCCGAATCAATAGCTCCGTGTGCGTGGCCGATAACTGCATTGTTTTATATACTCTATTATGAACGTTGAAGCTATTGTCTTTTCAATACGATTTTTTTCTATATCACCATGTGACGAGACAAATGCGGCGTTCGTGTAGAATTTTAAAATATAAAATCCTGGGAAGCATTTGCGCCGCAAAGGCTAAAAATTAACACAGCGATTTTCACACGCGTTTACATTTCGAAACTCACGAGACCGTAGTTCTGTGCGGTTCGCGGTCGTCGTGGTTGCGGTTCTTGCCCGCATACTTGATTATCGCAAGAAGGAAGGTTATTTACGACCGATACGTTTGTTCAGTGGTGCTCGCCCGCTAACCAATCGCTAAGCGCGGACGATACCCGACGAAACTGCGGGTGCCGCGACCCGCACGATTGTACTATTTGTGCGCCGTGTCGTGAAAATATATTCGATTCTGCATTCTACAGAAGCCGCGGGCACGCAACTGCGGCGGGCGCGGGTTAAAATCGCTCTGTGAGTTCTTACTTAGCCTTAGGCACTGGTTAGTACCTTGTTAGTCCAGTTACGTATAGGACATTATTAACATACATAATTTACAGATTAATTTCGGTCCTTTAAAGTGGGTTACTAAGAACTGGTGGGCGTCGCGGCGATATTTCCAAAAGCTACACAACAAATAAAAAATATTTATATTTATTTATCCAATTCCCATCATTTTATATGACATCGCCATCATAATTCTGATTTAATTTGTAACGAAAGTTGTATGTAAAACTCTAGTAATTATTATTTTAAATAGCTTAACACTGCTTCTATTTCATTAGTTAGTTAAAAATTTGAAGTAACGATAATACAATTGAAGAACGACTTACGACTCTTAACTCATAAGTTTATGATGCCACCAAATTAGTTAACATCGATGGTAGGCTTAGACTTGAGAATAACATAATTGCAACCAAAACCTATATATATAAAAATGAATACCGGCATCACGACCGGCTGGACCGATTTCGCTAATTCTGTGTTTGTCATTGTCATGAGAAGAAATTAAAGATGAGCGGAAAATTTGATTTTTTAGAAATCAAGAACACATTAACTTTACTAATATAAATTTTTGGCGCTTTTGACATAACTGTCAGTCGTTTGTTTTTTGGCGCGATTAACAGAATGCACGCTGCAAATATCGCTTAACAGATGTATCGGTGGAAATTAAATTGATAAAAGAATCATTTCTTATTGTATATCTCACGGTCGATTCAATTCATGGCCCATTGTATGTCGCCTGTTCCTGAATCGGAATACCAACATTTCATATACCCGCCAAAAAATAAAAGTAAGAATATTGTGCATCATAAAGCATTTGAATAATCTACATATATAATAAAAATGTAAATGATCGCTATCATGGAAGATATTTGATAAAAACTATTATTAGGGGCCTTTACAGCGCAATAGAACCCAAAACAATGATTATTACAATTTTTGTCTGTCTGTGCGTTTGTTACTGCTAATCTCAGAAACGGCCTAACCGATTTGGGTAAAGTTTTCACTAATGTATTGTGGTAAGCTTCACTTAATATTTAGCGTTTGTTTTATCTCAATCGGTTTGTAAATAAAAAAGTTATATCAATTTAACTGTGCTACGGCCATACTGTGTCGGGAAAAGGGCAGTGAGATGATGTAATATCATTTGCAGTGCGGGTGAAACCGCGGGGCACAGCTAGTAATCACTATGTTTTTAGATGTTTGTTTTATTAGTTATTCCAATTCAAATTCATTATTTATAATTAAGACAGGACAACGTCTGTCGGGTCAGCTATTAAAATCGAATGTAGGTTTATCATAATATTGCCTGCAATTTTTCTGGTATTTATAATCTGTATTACTACATAACTCCTTTGTAAATACAAAGAAAAATTATGTTAAGTATAAAGTATGGTTTCAATTACTAAATTTATATTAAATTTAAAAGAACTATTACTTTGTATAACTCGAGTTCAATTGCTACAAACGCTTTAGACAACAAAACCAAGACAGTACAGTCTAAACATCGTAAAGTGATTAATAGTAATCCTTTGTCACTAAACCCTACTGTATTTGGATGTTTGAATAATATTATCTGACACTTCGAGTGAGTTGAAAATTTCCTAGCGTGGGTAACTAAATGTAAAATTATTATTATAGTTGCTTAATCATTTTTTTCTATTAAAACAACAATAGCACATTCGTTGTTTTTATGGTAGAAGGCAAAACCGATTTCGCCTGATTCACCGCTATGAACATTCGCAATAAATTTAAGAGTTACCAATGCATTTCGCATCTACCACACTATGCCGAGTGTTCTGAAAATATCGTCATCCCTCAAACCGACAGCTACATCACCTTGATGGTTAATGGTTGGCATTCCACTACAGCGTGGTTTTCGCGTAACTTTCTCCCTCGGCACAACTGCCTTATGGAATGATATAGCGGTATTTCCAAATGAATACGACATAGGGTCTTTCAAGAAAAGAGCGTACACCTTTCTTAAAGGCTTGCAGTGCACCTGCAGCTCCTCTGGTGTTCATTAGGCTACTCACTGCTCGTTTGACTCTACGAGTAAGATGATGAGGCGTAACACCGCACTACCAAACGAAACGCAGAATTATAAAGATCACACTTTTTGTGATACTTCTTCGCTCTAGCTGGCCAGTTCAAATGTTAACAGTTCTCTATTTTAAAATACACATCTGTTCCACTCATAAATTTCTATAACTTTCGAAAAATTATTACCGATAACAAAAAAATTACTTTAGGTTTGAGTGTTTATAATTGCAAAACTAGTGCGTACTATTTTTCGACCACATCACAACTGACAACATCAGATGGGACCGTGATCAAGCGCTAGTTTAATCAATATACAAAAAAACAAACACATACATGAAGTACTCTTGCGTAGAATCCCCTTCCCATCTCTTCCTTCTCTCCTTTTTCTATCCACTCCCTACCCGTTGTCCATATATTGGCAACGTAACGTTAAACCATGTATGGGCAACGTAACCTGAGACCTTTAGGAGACTCGATAACAATTCGATAGGAGACTCAATAAACAACGAAACCTTCTACAAACTCACTCAAAAGAAAAAGTGTTATCCAAATAGTGAGTTCCTTGGGATATACGATTAAACCAAACGGTAATAGTCTTTAAAATACAAATGCTAGCCAAAGAGAAATAAAATTTTGTACGTTTTAACAAATCAATAAATTGGTAATGATTTTTGGTAACATCCAAAATACATATTTATGTTAAAATAACGTAATTATATTTGGTACCGCGTATTTAATATTCAGAGCACTTCCAATATTTATTCGCAGAGATAGGATAAATAAATGCGCATAGTAATATAATAAAATGGTAAAATATGTTTAATGGAGGTAATTTTTAATTAGTGCAAATAAATCTATTCATTAATATTTTGGATTTTATAGGTGGACAATTTTTATTTTATTAAGTATTTTCATAGGTATTCTGGATATTCTTAGCATAATAGGTCTGGCAGCCCTAGCAGTACTTGGCTTTAAATAGTCATAAGCGTATATGCATATTATTTACACTAATAAGCTGAAATTAAAAAGTATATTAAGCTGGCAAGGAGAGCGTACTACTTTCTTAAAGGCCGGCAGCGCATCTGCAGTTCCTCTGGTGCCGTGCAACCATCTGTGTTTCATTAAGAAGGCATCATTAGGGAATCATTAGGGAAGGACTTGTACCTGTGCTTGTATTTAGAATTCCAGCGAGGGCAGAGACAAACCAGTAACAGTGAAGGACGTCCAAATTCCGCCTTCACTGTTGAAGACTGTGTGTAATAGCAAAGATGTAAGTGTATAGATCGTTGTAAGTTTATGCCGGAAAACATGAGAGAAGAAACTTATGCATTAATTAATGGATAAGATTAAGACTCACATATGTGGCTCAGGTGTTAGAGCGCTGGAAAAACTAACTAAAAGCTAGCGTACGAACGTAAGCTACAGAAGAACGTGATATCCTACCAGCAGAAATAGAGCATGCCTTGATGGCATTGACAGAAGATGGCAGCTCTTAAGTGCAATAAATCACTAGGTAAGGATGCTATTACAGCCGAAATCCTGAAAAGCCTAGGTCAACGAGGCACAGAGGCTATCACCGAAATCTGTAACATTATTAGGTGTACTGAAAGGTGGCCAAAAGATTTGACAGAATCGGTATTTATACCTATAAATAAGACAGGCTCTACAAAGGACTATGGTAATTACAGGACTATAGCGTTAATATATAATGCGAGTAAGATCCTCCTCCAGGTATTAATCGACGTCTTAACTACTTTTTAAGCCGACAGATACCCGTAGAACAGGCAGGGTTTGTGAAGGACCGAGGAACGCGGCAACAAATACTTAACGTTCGCCAAATCATTGAGAATTCAACAGCCCAAGAGTACTGTGCTTTATTCACTTTGCAAAAGCCTTTGACTGCGTACAATTTGATAAGCTGAGGTTGTGCGTACTAGAAATGGGAAACTCGAAATGGGAACCTACCTCGTTGCTCTAATACAGAGTTTGTACACTGGAAACCGTTCCTTCATTAAGATAGGCACTGAATGCTCCAATATGTTCCAAACCAAAATATGCCGACGACACCATTCTACTGGCAACATCAAAAGAAGAGATGATGAGCTATTTCGCAGACTAGAAGTGGAAAGTGGCAACATCGATCTCATCGTGAACAGAGCGAAAACGAAAGAGATGATAGTGGATCGAGCCGGAAAGTTAACAAATGTCACCTGCAACATTCCTGGCATCAATATCGTCGACCGCAACATATACTTAGGCTCCCAAATTTACAACGACGGCAAATGTGATCCCGAGATAAAAAGGCGAACGGGAATGGCAAAAGATGCCCCGTTATGACCCGTTCAAACAACATCTGGAAGAAAAGAGGTATCAAAACGAAGATCAGATTAATACGATCCCTGGTATTCCCTATCTTCCTGTATGGAGTAGAAACGTGGACAATCCCAGCCAGAGAAAAACAAAGGATTGATCTATTCCAGATATGGTGCTGGAAGCGAATGCTAAGAATATGTTGGATTGCGAAACGCACCAATGCATCGATCCTGACTCAGTTCCGAATTAAAACATGCCTCTCCACCATACGCCAACAACGCATTCTTTCGTACTTCGGTCACAAATACGCAAAGGGGACGAAAGTTTGGAAAAACTAATTGTGGTTGGCAACACTGAAGGTAAAAGACTGCGCGGCCGCTCACTAACAAAACGGACCGATCAAGTTAAAGATCAGATTTCATCATTCAAAGTCTACACGGTCGTATGAGATGCGCTGGACAGAAACCGGTGGAAGCAGATCATCCATTCGAGATTCAACCCTGATACTGTCCACGATCCTCAGACACGAGTGTCCGACCCTAAAAAGAAATGGATAAGATTATTCACTCACAACAGTTGTTTTTTTACTTTTTTTATACTCGGCGAATATACGCGGTCCACTGCTTATAACTTAAACGATTCTATGTTCCCAATTAGCATTTTTGCATGCTAAAATATGTTTGGACAAAGAATAAAATAAAGTAAAAGATGTGCGTCATCCTTGAGTGAAGACACATTTATTGACATAAACCATGGAAAACCAAAACCAGTCACAACCAAATTATTCATGCCAATGATTGGTTGTCAACATTTTTAAATTTAATATTTATTCCA
Organism: Papilio glaucus; assembly: GCA_000931545.1. NCBI lineage: Eukaryota > Metazoa > Arthropoda > Insecta > Lepidoptera > Papilionidae > Papilio > Papilio glaucus. Next base: position 406,830 of record JWHW01022545.1, read on the forward strand.
CATTTAACAACTGTGGTTGTAACTACATTTTGGTTTTATAACCAAAATGTAGTTACATTGTCTTACAAATTATTGACATACAAAGAACATTTTACAAAGAAAATATTTGTTATATGAACTTGGATATAACACCAATTTCAGGTATTGCTATAGCAGTTTGAATGAATAATTTGCGTTAACTTTGTAATAATCCCTTGCAAATATTTTTAACAAATCAACAAACACACAAAGCTTCATTTAAAGATCAGTTTTCTTTTGTTTAGATCCGAACACACTTCTGTTTTTAAAAGTAAGTACTAAGTAAGCATAGTTATATTTTAAAAAATCAGTTACTTCTTACTTTCTAGCTATGGATATAACCTCTGGCTATAACAATGAAATTGTAGTAATCCCTTCATAAATTATATAACCTGAAATCTGCTGTATGTAATTTTAACATGTAACCAATAATATTTTAGTTTTAAAACACAATATCTTGCTTCCACATAACTTCATATCTAGACAAGATACACACAATATAACTTGATGTGGAGGAGTACACAAAAACAAAAATGAATAATCCTAAATAATACTTTAATAACTACATTTGTTTAGGAAAATCTGATTACTGAGATAACTGAGTACTACACTTAAATTAATTGACATTTTCCTAATATTTATACTATCTTCTCGGATGATCCTTCTGATAATAGCTCTTGCTCTGCGGCTGCTTTCGAGGCTTGAATTCGCGGTCTCACGTATCTAAAATACTTGTACACATGATCACCTAGGATTACAGTTCCATACAACGTTAGCCCTATACAAACTAGAACTGCACCTCGATGTAATTTGTCATATAGCAGATTTTTGGCGTATTTCTTCATTTTCCTGAAAATTTACAACGATAGTTAGACACTTAAATACGCTACATTATGTGATTTCATATATTCGTACAAACATTTGTGTTTTTAAATTATATTTTACATTATACTTACCCTTTTTATTTTATAAGATTAGAGATCATAAATAACTAAAAAATTAAAAATGACAAAAATGTTTGACAATGACAATTTAAATAGTGACATTGACAAGCACGAATTTAATTTTTTTTTAATAAAGATTTTATGGCCTGGTAACAAGACCTTTAAGCCAAAAGTCTTATTTTCGGATCAAGTCCTTTTAATACGTGTATTTTCACTGTTCATTGATTTCATTTAAATGGTATTTTTATCATATTTATATAATGCACTATAACACTTTTTGTTTTTAAGCAAATCACACAAATGGCGGAGGGAGGTATCACTAACTTCTATTATTTCACTTGCCAATGTGTGTGTTGCCAAAAAAAACTAGTCTATGAAAAATGAACGTTTGGTTTTGACACTTGAAGAAAATATGCTTCATGTCGGCGAACTCGGCATTACAAAAAGTGCAAATATTGGTATTTATTATATTAAGTCTTGCTAGGTGAGCGGGGACAAGCACGAATGAAAGATAATGATTCAGGTTAAAAAACAATAGCACAAGGTTATCGATCGACTACCGTGTAAATTCCAACATTTTAGAATTATTAATATAGTCAATTTTTTTGTATTATAATATCATTGACTATAGTTTGTTGTATATTTGTGTTTTATTACTTATTTGCAATTTGATATTTGTTATCTTTAGCTTATTCTAGAGATTTTCTCTTAAGGCTTGGCTCTGTCACGCATATTTGAACATTGTGTAGCAGCAAAAGGTTTAAATATTAAAAATATAATTTACATTGTTTACATCGTAACGTGCATTCTAGTGTTGCCCCTTCGCACTAAGATTCGATTTCGAATATATCGATTCTATTTCTATTCGATGTAGAATATATAGATAAAACTTCTATACACAATACATGATATATTCTTTGCCTTATTTATTTTATAACCTTAATTATTACGTTTATGTGTCACTTTTTTAAAGTTAAAAAGGATATTACTTTACGTTTCGACTGTAATAAACTATGAACTGTTCAAAACTTACAATTAATAAAACATACAGACTTTTATCTTATAGGAATTTTTGTTCCAAAGTGCCAATAGCTCCTGTTACTACATTAGAAAGAAAACAAAGTAGTCAAGTTAAAGTTGATTTAAATACAATAGCGCTTCTGGAAAGACTTTCTTTAGTAAAATGTGATACTGTAGAGGGTGTAGAAGTATTACAAGATTCCATAGCATTTGCTGACAAAATTCTTCATGTAAATACTGACAATATTGAACCTCTCTACTCAGTGCTCGAAAATGAGTAAGTTATTACTTGCGTATTCTCATTAGTTTTGGCACTGAAAATTTCATTTGCCACTAATAAACATGAATGGACCAGTGTTTATCAATAAATCGTCTTATTTTAGCCAAATGGGTTTTAGTTAAATTTGAGAACCGTCGATCTTTGTATATTTTAACAAGTAATGCATTTGTACGATATTTTCTTCTGTAAATATAATTTACTGAATAGCAAAACTAATAATTTCTTTAATATAAATTATTTTAATATTTTTTTTAATTAAGGCGTTTTTTACAGGAATCTAAGCCTTCGGGCAGATGAAATAACACAAGGCAATTGTCAAAAGGATATACTTAAGAATGCAAGTGTAACAGAAGATGATTATTTTGTTGCACCACCAGGAAATATACCTTTGCATGAAGTTAACGATCAACATCAATCAATAAAGAAAAATGAGAACTGAAGTACAAAAGGCTATTAATTTAAGTAATTTCTTTAGCGTTATTAAATCAAGCAATAAAAGTATTGCATTTTCATATAAAGAAGCTAGTAAAATACTATTACAAAATATAAGAACAAGATGGTTACAGTTTATATTTGCAAAGACTAGTCAACATTTCCCAGTATATTTAAATGAACCTAAAACCAAGATGGTAGATAAAAATCAGTGCTGTGGTTATGTTAGTCAACATGTGCCTCAACTCAACCAAGAATATCTTATTGAGTGTAATCTCGAAGATATGTGTATTAAAACTTATTCAAATTTATGCTTTAATATAATAACACCAACACAAGATATTATGCAGTATTTTATGCAATGGCAGAGGTATAGAAAATACTGGTGGAGTTCAGTTAGTATATATTGCTAGACTCATAGATAGTAAAATAAAGCACTTACTCATAAGCCATGCCAGTGGAAATTAAAGATTTCCATATTCTATGGTTATTAATTATTCCTAATAATTTTATGTACCCTGTAGCTTAATTAGAAATACAATCATTGTCATCAGCTTTTATCAGTCCACTGCTGGACATATGCCTTCTTCAGTATGTGGTTCTCAACTTTCCACATTCAGTGACTTTCTTTCAAGGTGATCAGTCCTTAAGAAAATACATTCAGAATGCCCTAACTGCTGATCTTGAGTTTGATACTTACCAATAGC
>JWHW01022545.1:410272-433732 GCA_000931545.1 Papilio glaucus
GTTTAAACAACAGCACCAAGGAGGAATATTTACGACTTCACAATAAAATGGCTCCATATAAAATTGGTTTGGCATTACAATATGAAGGTTAGCTAAAAAAAATATGTCATTTTGTTTAAAAAAATTTACACATTTTTTTAATTCATTTAGGACAGTCAAAAAGAGTAATAATTATCAGCCTGTTTGGTCATAAACATGACAACAGTGATCCACAAATTAATGTAATTTTTTGCTTATTTACTAAATTTAATGATGTATGAATAATTTTTTTATACAAATGTTCGGAAACAACTTGTATAATGGAAAACCACAGATTCTTTAGCCCGATTCTTTATTCCCGATTACTATCTTATAATACTCAACTATTACTTACTATCCCTGATATATTATTTTTTATGGACGAAGGTGGAAAATGTGCAAGCGGATCACCTAATGTTAAGTCAGCGCTACCCATAGACATCTGCAACAAGCAAATGTGTTGCAGATGTGTTGCCTATTACTTTTAATTGACAGAGGATGGCATAGAGAGGAATAACTAGGACTTTTCCCTGTTAACCCCTTCCCGTTCCCATTCCCATCGTATTCTTATGAGGAAAGGGTGAGAAGGGGAAGAGGACTGAAAAATATTTGAGAAAATGTAAAATCACTCATCATATTTGAAGTTCTCCATTGCCAGAACTTATCAAATATAGATATGTTGGGTTAAATCATCACAATTTCAGGCAAGGAATCTATGGTCCTCTGTTGTACACATAATTACTGGACACCTGTATGTTTAGATGACTAAATCTGAATATTTTATAAGCAGATTGCAAAAGTTTTGATACTCTCAAAGAGCTTGCTAAACTAGTGACGCACAAATTGGAGTCAAGAAACATATCAACAAGATGTCCCAATGTTGAACTGCCATTGGAAAAACAGGTTATTCATAATATAATTAGTTCAGTACTTACACAATTTGCAAATTAAAAACAACAAATAATTCCTCCTAATAAGTAACTGTTTTTTTTTTTATACACTAAAATCTTTTTAATTAATAATAAAATAAATGCGACTTTTACATTATTTTTAAGACTAACCATATTTATATTCCTTAATTTTTTATTAATTTAAAATCTATAAAATTACTTGATTGATGTAAATCTAGTAAGTATAAAGCTGCTTTGATGCTATTTGTAGTCTGTAAAGTTGTATGTTTAAAATAGTTTTTTACTATTTTTTTACAGCTTCAGGAAAATTTTCGTGTTGGTGTAACATACACAGCGATAATTAGTGAAAATACACTTTCAAATGGTATTTTCCACTTATTGAACAGCAGCACTATGCTCAAGGTAAAGTATTATATATTTAAGCAACTGGGGACTAAGTAGGAGTAGTAAAAGATCATAATTTTTGTCAAGCAAACAGAACCCACTGTACACTCATCCGCCTATGCTCAACATTTGAAATTTATATAAAACTAAAAAAAATATACTTAATTTAATGTTTTTTTCCAGGAACAAATACACTTGGCAGATTTTGAAACTTATGCCACATTACTTTGTGGCAAATAAACCACTGGATATGCCTATAAAATACTCCTAAATGTTAGATGTACATCAAAAAATATTACAATTGTTAACATACCACAATCGTAGACAGATAAAATAAACTTATTGAACAAGTTAAATGTTCTTTAATTATCCTTATCTATGATGACCCCATTGACTCTTTAAAGTTCACTATGTCAATTTTTATTTATTATCTTAGGGAATAATAACTGGGATAAGTCTGAATAATGCATAACATCACTTACAGATTTTATTTATTTAAGAATACTTATTGTAAGAAGTTACATCAAAATCTTAATTATGAAAAAACAATTGATCTATATATATCAAATACAAACAATTTACAAAAATTACGAATTTCATTGCTTCATTCCTGTCACTGAAATCATTCAAAGTCATTTTTTGTAAATATATAACTTGTAACACAACTATGTCCAAAATGATCAATTAAATTTTATTGCCGGTTTGTACGACTCATTTGTTGCTAATGTTCATCTCAATGATTAATGACTAAACCATGAACCATTTAAATGGCTTCAAAATAATGTTAGGTGCAAACTTTCAGTTTCATATTTGCTGATATAAAACTGAATTGCTTCAAGGATAATATGGCATGCCCACAAAGCCTCGTGATCATGCCAAATATGTATGACAGGCAATACTATGCTAAATTTGGTTTAATTCCCTACAAAACAAAGATAGAAAAGAATAAATTGCATGTAATGAACATGATGTTTATGAATAAAAATAATATAGCTACATCACGAGATATTTATAGCTAATATAATTGATGTAGATAACCAAATTAACACATGCCAACTTAGCTCATTAAGGTATTTTTATATTTATTTTTCTTAAGAATCATTAAAGTGAATAGGTTTTTAATGAATTGTCAAATTTAACCACAAAAAACTGCTTTTAATAATGCATCCACAAATTACCCACATGATAGTTGTACAGCTAAGATCTTAGGTAGTATTCTTGACTTATAATCAACATAGATCAAATTAAAACATTGCGTCTGCTGGCTTGTGTCTAGGCTGGCAACTGTAACTTCTTTCCTTTTAATACTGAAATACAAAAAAAAGTATTTTAGATAACACTTCAGGTGGGAATTATTATGGTATGATATTATGAAATGACAGAACGTCATAAAGGAACAAGAAAATCAATCATTTTTTTTTTGTATAGAACTTTACATTAATTCTTGTAATTGAAAAAATCTATGAAATCATTTATAACTTAGATTCATCACTTTGTAATGTAATAAAAGAAAGGTGTTATTATAGTCTGTGTGAACATGTATAGGTTAATCAAAAACAACCTGGCACACATAAAACTACACTATAATAACATTAACGTACATGCACAAATGAAAACCAAGCATATATATTTACTTATTGATTAGATAAAAATGTTAATTAACTGCTTATATAGGTAATTTATTTTTAACATTAGGGACACACAGTTGCCCGAGTGATAAGATAAAGTTTTTCATGGGTATTTGATGTCCATTCCATTGTGACCTCCTGTAGGCTATGTATATATTTGATTCATATTCTTTCCCTAAGTTATAGGGGTACAGTTACTTGAGTTTTTTTTTTGTAATTAACTATTGCTTGTAGATATATACATACTTTGCTATTCTGCCCCATTTTAGCCTACTTTACATATTTCTTAGATATTCAAGTTTCCTCTTTCAATTATGTATTACATTTTAATAATATCTAACCTTTACCATTGTATTTCACAATAAAGTATTTAAAACCCATATTATTTATAATGGCCCAAGTAGATGATTAACTTGGCATAGAATCATTGAAGAAAATCCTTCATTTTATAAAAAGTTCATGGGCTGACTAGTCAAAATGTATTAGAGCAAAGTAGTGATGGTTAATTGTTGCAAAAAAAAAACAATTGACTGAATTGAAAATTATAACATAGCGCATCTTATTATTGATTTAGTAGTTACATCAGTCTATTATTATTCAAGTAAAAATTGAGACACTATTTACTGAATGTACACTGCAAATGACTATGTGTGCATGGGATGTGTGCGCAACACACATAACAAATAGTTGCACATGGAGTTTTAACTAATAAATTGTAGTGCAGCCCCGGCCTGCCATACTACCACTATCTTTTGTAAATACTTTTTTATATTTAGAAATCTACCTATGAATACATTATCAGCCTAATAAATGCGCTGTGATACAAATTAGTAGTTAAAGTTGATGTGGTAATTATGTCAGTTATTGTCACCTGCTGCATATGAACAATCTATAAATTCAATGAGTTTTAGTAATAATCGCCCATCACCACCCGATGGTAAGTGATCACTGCTACCCATAAACACCAGAAAGAGTGCAAGTGCTAGCCTTCAATTTATATCTTACTACTTATAAAAGTATAATTTAAGCATTTTACCTTTCGTAATGTACAGGTAGAAGAAATCACAGTAAAGAACCGTCTGTATCACTCCTGCTACAATAGCAATCAGTTCATAGTGGTCCTCAACCATGTAGCGGTATATCTGAAAATAAGAATTGGATACATTAGATTTCGTTTTGGGATTCATTTTATCTATTTATCTACTTTAATACTGAATTTCTTAATAATATTACATTTGTATTATGTGTACATTTTTACATAAAAGTAAAACTACTCACCCAGTTTAAGAGATAAAGGCCTCTGTATGAACCAAGCGCAAATAGGTAATGAGATGTGATGCTTTCAGCCTCTCCAGTTTTTGATACCAAAAACAATTGTGGTAAAATTGCAACTGACTCCAAATAAATAGAAAATGTCCATAAAACCTACAAATCAAATTTACGGTAACATAAACGAACCGTATCTTTAACACGTCAATTTCTAGTGTTAGTACATTAGATATAGTAATAAACATTGAACATTTGTAGCCATACCAACCTCAAGTACTGTGAACTCGCGGTTAATCAGCAGTGCAAGAATAGCAGACGGTATAAGCAAGAATTCAATCCTGAATGTATCGTGATTGTGGTCATAGGTAGCTTTAAATTTCACATACATCAAATATACCGTAGCGTAAGAGGCTACGATGAAAACTATTTTCATTATAGTGTTATAGGCAGACACAAACGTCGTCAATAAATCCAAATAGCGCGACGTATAAACTATAGCAAATAGTATTTGCGACTTTCCAGATATTCCTGAAAAATATACACAGAAACATATTCACAATTAGTCTCCTCATAAAACACAAACGTAGGAGCATGCCGGTTAGTAGATAAATCACCTGCACAAGATCTCGTTTTCCATATTTTGATTAACAATATTATAATAGCTAGAAGGTGGGATAAATCGGCGAGTAAGCGGAAAATATTCATGATTTACTATTTAATGGAAAACTATGTTAAATGCCGCGTATACTAAACGCCTATAACAATCTTTTCATTCAACCAAAAATGACGTGGCTGAATGACACAGAAATGAAATGTTTCCAGCTTATAAAATTATTTTGATATCTATGGAGCCCATAGGCATATATACCTGATATATAGATTTAATATATTACAACTTACGGTAATGTAAGCATATTAATAAACAATATAACACGGGCTTTTTACTAATGATGTGCCTAATAGACTATATTTGTTTGCTGATAAGCTGATTAATATTTTGACCAATTTTTACAGTCAATATTATGATTATAAAATTTTTGTCTTTGTCAAGATAAGAAAGAGAAACAATTTCTTATTTCTTTTCCGTCATAACCACTGAGCAAGTAATCCAATCACTACGTTCATTATCATAACTTTGATGTATACTTGAAGATTATGATTACTAAATTGTAATATAATCCTATTGGGGCATTTATGGCAACCAAACCATTTGCAATGAATAAATAACTAATTGTTGCGATGGTTTATATATTAAGGCATATTAATCGTCTTCGGATAAGTTATAAGGGATCCAGACTTGATAGGTTATAATCCCAATTATAAAATGATTAAAACTTTATCCCGTAATACTCAAGGAAGGCAAATGTGTGATTTATTATTTTCAGTTTACGCCGAATGAACAGTCATGATAGTAGTAATAACAACTTGGATCGCAAAAAAATTAGAAACTTCAGTATAGTGGCTCATGTTGATCATGGCAAAAGTACATTAGCTGATAGATTATTAGAAATAACTGGTGTAATTAAACCTAGCACTGAAAATACACAAGTTTTAGATCAGCTACAGGTATATTGCAACTATTCTTTGTGTGTTTTCACTCAAAAGTGATAAAGCTATTTTAAATTCTTTTGATTCCAGGTTGAAAAAGAAAGGGGGATCACAGTTAAGGCTGTTACTGCATCTCTTAACTATACTTTCAACAATGAATCTTATCTCTTAAATCTTATTGACACTCCAGGACATGTAGACTTTTCAAATGAGGTAATTATCTTAAGCAAAATTAAGTACAAAACATATTAATACATAATTTTTTTTTTATTTTATATGTAGAAAAGAAAAAGAAATTAAGTAGTATTGAGTGCAAAAAAGGGATTAGTTGTTATTGTTATCACTAAAACGTCTTATTAAACCACCTTTAACATTGGTGGACTTTTAATATTGAATAAAAAAAGCAATGGTGATGAAAAAAAGCTGTTTGAATTTTGAATCTAAGTATCTTCTATAGTTGTTCCCTGCCCATGCTACAGAATTATGTTTTCAGTCTAAATTAAGCTAGTTTTATAAAACCACCTACATGGTCAGCCAAGTACAATAATTTGAATTTAAACAAATTGGGAAAACCTTACTTTTACTAAATGATTAGATTGTTTTTGTATAAATGCATTTGCCACTATTTGCTAATATTACACTGAAGTTACTAGCTTATTAACTAAAGAAAAATCTTATTTACCTTATCAATGTATTTTAATAATAAATATTGAGCAATAAGTTATCAATTTATTTTAAATGCAAAAAATTATAATTTTCAGGTTGTTAGAAGTGTAACAGCCTGCCAAGGAGTAGTACTATTAGTTGATGCCAATGAAGGTATCCAGGCACAAACTGTAGCCGTACATTCATTGGCAAAAAGGAACAATTTAACCATAATCCCGACCTTGAACAAAGTTGATTTACCAAGAGCCAATCCTGATAAAGTCAAGTCTCAGTTAAATTCTCTCTTTAATATTGACCCTAGTACAGTTTTAAGTGTGTCTGCAAAAAAAGGTTGGGGAGTTAAAGAGTTATTAGAAGCAATAATCACTCGAATACCATATCCAGATGTGGAACCAGAGGATCATTTTAAGGCTCATATTATAGACACATGGCATGACAAGTACAGAGGTGTGTTATGTCTGGCATATATTCACGCTGGCAGTGTAGAAGTGGGACAAGCAGTAAAGTGGCAGTCGAGTGCTAAACAACATGCTGTGAAGTATCTGGCAGTGTTAAGACCAAGTGAAGAGCCAATCAAAAAAGCTATTGCAGGACAAGTTGTAATGGTTGGTAAGTAACAAATAAAAATAATCTCTCAACACAAAACCTTAAATATAGCAGGAAATTTTGCTTGGTCTTTTATTTTGAGAACCTTGGATTAAACCACAAATAGCATATGGAAATAACATTTGCTTATTCATTATTTTTAAAATTATTTTCTTAGTAAAATATGTAATATAAAATAAAAATATGATAAATATGCGCTCACGCCCGTAACCCAGAGGTGTAGGCAGAGATCATGGATTTCCATTTGGCGCGTTCCTGGCACACCTCTCTTGCTTCTTCTACATTCATACATCTACGCATACATGCTCGTTGGTTATGGGTGCTCCTTATATCGGCCTTTTTTTAGTAAGCCACTAATCTGATCGATATAAGTTCTCCTAGGGCATCTCCTACCAACACTGCCACTCACTTTTGCTACATAAATTTGTTTCGTTATTCTCTTTCAACATGCCGAACCACCAAAGCATACCTTTCTCAATTCTAGTTACAACATCTACTTTTAAACCACACTTTTCCTTTATAATGGTATTTTTAATCCTATCATTCAATGTCAGGCCTAACATACTTCTTAAGGATCGCATCTCAATGGCATTAACTCTACTAGCGTGCTTTTCCTGCCAAACCCACTACCATACATTAAAGTGGGGTCTAGTACAGCATAGTGTATTGCCAGATGAGCCTTCATACCCAGTATATATATTTATAATTAATATAATAATTAGTAAGCCATTATTTGTCTTAATGGGGAACCAAACATAATATGCATATTATTGATTATAATCGTATAGTATGTAGATATAGAGAATATTTTGCAAGTTAACTGTTGTATTTTAAAACAAGTTGTTAATTTAGTGGGCTAATTAAAATCCCCTCTAAATCACCATCTACACATTTAAAAAAATGTCAAATAAATTTCAGGTCTTGGTCCAAAAGGCGGAGGCAGTGTGGGTGACCATCTTTTGTCTGTTGAAGCACAGGAAACTACACAAAATAGTCCAATGCAAGCAATCAAACATATGGTGTATGCTGGAATTTTCCCCGCTGACCAATCGCAACATGTTTTTCTTAGTGATGCTATCAAAAAATTGGCTTTAAATGACTCTGCTGTCAGTGTAAATGTTGATTCTAGGTACCCATTTTATTTTGTTTTTTATTTCTCACTGGATTACTAAAAATAAAACATGTTCTCTTTGGCCTCCATGATGAACACTATACTAGTGTGAAGTCAATTAAAATTTTATTATTTCCTTGTATCCAAATGCATCCTTAACAAAGCATATAAATATTGCAAAACCAATTTTTGATATTTACCTCTAATGTATATAGCACACAACAACCCCGGCTTTGCTTGGGTAGATAGACAAAAAAAATGTATAGCCCAAGTTACTTGCTAGTTGAAGAGCTTTGTATTAGTAAAGGATTTTTAAAATACGTTTGGTCGTTTTTTACTTTATCCCAGAACAAACAATCAAATCTTTTCTAATAATAATATTAGCATAGATATGTAAGTGCATATGTATTACAAAATTAATAAATTATTGTTATCAACATTTATTGATATTTTTTTTTTTCAGTCCAGCATTAGGTCAAGGTTGGCGTGTAGGCTTCTTAGGCCTGCTGCATCTTGATGTTTTCACACAGCGGCTGCTGCAAGAACACAAAGCTGAAGCTATCCTGACTGCTCCTTCTGTACCTTATAAAATTAAGTATGAAATTTTTATCTACAGTTGAGGTAAACAAAGGTCAAAATCTTAAAGTCCACATTTTCTTGAAAAAAATGAATTTCTCAGAACATGTTTAATATATGTAAGTTCAAACTAGGTTTTTATAAATTAAAAGATATAGGTAGATAGGTGGTAGATAGAGGTAGAGGTATTGGTAACATACAGGACTTACTTAGTAGTTAGAATCCTAAAATCTGAACAATGTTGGAGTGGTCAGACCATTACATGAGACTAAAAATCCTTAGAAGAAAGTTATTTCCAGCAGAGACCATCTTTGTTATTCACTCATAATGTTTATTATTCACTTATGTTTGTTTATTACAGGCTAAAAGGTGCTAAAATAATCAAGCAATACAAAAGTGATGAGATCATTATAACAAATCCAATGCAATTGCCGGCACCACAGCACATAGAAGAATATTATGAGCCCTTAGTAATTGGTATGTTAGCTTTCGATTTTCTTTATTTTAATTTACTGATTGTACACTCTACGAGTTTAGATTTCTGGCTACCTAATAAGGAATGCTTGCTAATAGAACTACCTCTTTTAGTCTTCTGTCCACGATAGCATAGTCATATGGACTTATTGTATTTCTGGTGTAGTCTAATGTCTACTAGTGGTAACAAGATTTCTGTAATACAAAGTTCGACTTTAGAATTGGTATTCCTTTATATTGGTATTCCCCCGGCTGACGCCGACTCCATAACTAAATATGATTAAGAGAATTCTTATGTTTAATCGCATATAATTATTTTTCACTTTTAAGAGCATTTGTTGTTTTTGAATATATATTTTTTTGAAGTTGGTTGTGGTTTTGTTTCAAATTTTGTTTTTTTTTATATTTCAAGGTACAGTAATAACTCCTGTGGAGTACATAGGCGCGGTGACGTCTCTCTGTGTGGATAGGCGCGGCTCGCCGCTCCCATCCAAAGCGCTGGACGATAAGATGACCCTGATGCAGTTTATCCTGCCCCTGTCAGAAGTGCTCATAGACTTCCATGATACCCTGAAGAGCATAACATCAGGTTTCGCCAGCTTCGACTACCAAGATCATGGATTCCACGCCAGTGCTTTAGTAAAGGTTAGTGTTTGTGTGATATATTTTATGCACTATATTCTTTGTCAATTTTATATTATGGCGGACAACTAATTAATAATGATCATCACAATTGAAATTATTTATCAAAGGTTAAATAGATATGTGTCCGCGACTCAAGTTGCATAGAATAACTATTTTAAGGCGTCTTTTTTTCTAAATTTCATATACCTTGGTGCTACATAAATTTTCATCGAAATCTTCTGTTTTTTAACTATATTTCTTGGATCCTATTTTATTTGGTATACTTAAATAATATGACGCTATATTTATAGATGGACATTCTTCTTAATGGAACATTAGTCGAGGAATTGTCTAGTATTGTTCACACATCCCGCCTCCAGTATAGTGCCAGAAGGCTGACGGAAAAATTGAAGGAGATGATACCGCGGCAGATGGTGCAGGTATGAAGAGAAATTTATAACACAACACACCCATTTTGTAATATGGTTTTTGTGTATCGTTATTACGATACATATTTGATTGATAATAATCAATCAAACCCATATCTGCCATGTGCACTTTTTGGAGATTTCAATATATTGACCATTTTGAGTAGGTTCCTAACCTTTCATATAAAGATGTGACTAACCGGTAAACTGTTGTTGATAAAAGTATGTGATGTGCATCAGCCAGAATTTTGTGAAACAAAAACAGTTGAAACAATTTCCCTTTCACACTTAGCAGATATTGCTTTGAAATTATTTGATAGATATAGATTGCATAATTTACATACTATTAGTATATAAAGTATGCAGTCTCCTTTCTCATGAAATACTTTATTATTTTATTTGAATACTTTTAGTACTAAAAGTTTAACGACAAATTATGATTAAAATCACCTGTTCTCTGAAGAAATTTATTTGTGCCTCAATCACATACTGCTTAACAAATTGAAAAAACAACATAATGTCATCATTTACTGAGATTTACTCGTCGTAAGTTAAGAGGTCGTACATACCAACACCATCTTATAAATTCAATTTCAGATCGCAATCCAAGCAGTCGCCTCGGGGAAGGTTTACGCCAGAGAAACAATTAAAGCGTACAGAAAAGATGTCACGGCCAAACTGGTAAAGTAATCTATTTACATTTCAATGCTTGATCTTACAACTGTGAGACGAAGGGCGGACTTAATATATGAAATGCTGACAGTGACCATATAGCAAACAGTGATTGTATATCTCTTGCCGTAAATTTTATACGTTATTTGTTAAATATCGATATTATTAACTCGCAGGTAAAGCAGCATGCTGATACTATGTTTGATCGGACACACAAAATAAATCTTGTTTTTACTAATCCCGACACTTGCAGATTTGACCCATAGGTTACCTTTTATGTCTACCTTTACAAGAAAATAAATTCCGTCTCCTTTTAAATAATATATCTGTCTGTCCTATTATCTATTAATAATGTCTCTCCCAGTCTAATCGTGCAAGTGGTCGAGGCAGTGAGTCTTGAATGATAATTATACTGACTGCACTGACACAGCGTGTCATCCGTCATTTGCCTTTGGACCAGGTACCAACCACCACAAAAAGCTCCAGTGCCCATTAGTGGGCGGTATCCGTTGGGAATCTATGCTGTAATTCTATTAAAATATAATTATCTGTATTTGTTAGAAGTGCCTTGGTTCGCGCCGTTACTACATATGTATTCTTACTGAGTTGAATGTTATTATTTATTTTATTTTAGTGTCTGTTTGTATTCTGCTACTTAATTTAGAACGTTCAAACAATCGGTTTAATTCAAAATTACTGTGGTAAATTACGCGATTAAAAACATTCCAAAAAGATTCAAAAAATGTAGACCCGGTAGTTTATATTGCAAAGGTATATTGTGTGATTGTTTTTGTTTTCCCACAGTATGGCGGCGACGTGACCCGCAGAAAGAAGCTCCTCAAACAACAGGCGGAGGGTAAAAAGAAAATGCGAAGCATAGCCAATATTAAAATACCTCGGAATACTTTCATTGATGTATTAAAGAAATAAAATAAAAAATAACATATTTGTAGTTCTTTGACATTAAGATTTATTCTCAATGCTCTCCTTTTCTCATAGAAAATTTATGATCGTCTTTAATTTCTGAATCTTATGTATGAACATCCGTTAAGTTCGCCTTGACTAAGTTACATCTAGCCGCAATTATTAAGCAAATTGGTACCTAAGTAACAAGATTCTAAGCGAGAAGCATTAGATGTATGAAGCAGTGATTTAAAAGTGTTTGGCGTTGGAGATATCGTCACATTTAGATTATTGCATCCCAGTACACTTCCACTCCTGCACAATTGATAGACACATGAAATCGTAGTTCGATGACGTCACAGTCAACTTCATATAAATTAGATTCAAAATAGGAGTACAGCTATACTGCTAAAAATAAACAACTTTTATATGTAAAAAAAAGGTTTATTTAATTTTAACAAATTATATAACAGTTGAATGCATGGTTATAATATAAAATGTTTGAAGCATTGCTTATTACTCACAGACAACACATTAAACAATAGGATATGTGTAGTGAAGTATAAATGGAAAATAAGCCTGTTTCAGGAATATAGTCGACACATCTTTCCACCTCTGAAGTTAGCTCCAAAAATATACTATAAATTCCATATTTCTCATCACAAGATTTTTTTAAGTTTCGATTTTAAATTTGATTCGTATCATGATTATCAGAATCGGTTTACAAGAAATATATATAAGATTCGTTTACATGAATGTTTTTATAAACATTTGATTAATTTCTTGATCAACATTCTAAGTACATACATATATTGTCTATGAGATCTTAAAATCGTATCTTGTTTTGAAGGCGAGGAAGTTTACAAGAGTGTGTGTGTACTTTTCGATATGTAGATCATGCGAACTTTTTAACCTACACCGCGTCTAACAAAAACTAATGCAGGGCTTTTAAATGGTCCGCCGTTGTTTTTGTATTATACTGTTATATTATTTTGTATTATTTTACAATAAAAAATATATAAAAAACTGGTACACCGTGTATGTCGAAGTTATATAAAAAAACCTTTCAAAACTCTTTTAATCGTCCTGATTTTGAAACACAAAAAATAGAAAAATAACTGCTCAAAATGGCATGCTGCCGTACTTGAAATTCATACAAAATAAGGCAAAACTACATTTCTTTAAGATCCAATGGAATTCAATTTATTTAATTCTACAATTGTAGATGGTATAGGATAATTTCTTATATTAATTAAATTACATTTGCTTTTAGTTAATAATCAACATTATACATTTTAAGGTTATCTACAAACCATAGTGATATTTTTATTAAAATACAAAAAGCATGATATTTTTCTAATACAAATATATGTATACAAAACATTACAAGTTTGAAATTTTAACAATAAGATTGATTCGTTACATTTGTGTAATATTCGCTATACAAAAAATCAATAGATTTTTTAAGTCCTAAAGATAGTAAATTTGGGGTGCATAATCTAATTGAAACGATTACGTACTCTGAATCTACATATCTATTAGCGATATAGAATTTTTTACCTCTATAAAATATATTTAACCATTCAACGAGTATAAATTTTCAGATAATATGAAATATTATATTAATAATCACGTACATATAACAAAACATAGTGTTTTAATATAAATATAATGCACGGAATATAT
Source organism: Papilio glaucus (assembly GCA_000931545.1). Taxonomy (NCBI): domain Eukaryota; kingdom Metazoa; phylum Arthropoda; class Insecta; order Lepidoptera; family Papilionidae; genus Papilio; species Papilio glaucus. Next base: position 423,777 of record JWHW01022545.1, read on the forward strand.
ATTGAGTCAGGAGTTTTCTTGAACATTATTATTGATTTTAAGGTCTTGTTTAGTACAAAGGATTTGCATTATTCGTCATCATTTTATCACAATTCTTTACTTTTTAACACTACGATCACTATATGTTGGAAAAATAAAATGCTCTTTTTTATATCGTTTTTTTACTAATTTTTACCCTTTTTTTAACACTGATATAACTTTCAAAGCGCTTGTTTACAAACAAATTGACAATTGAATTGAAAAATTTACGTATTCAATTATATTATTCTTGTCATTGTAATAGCAATCAATGAATAATCTTTGGTATACATAAAAGGAATACAAATGAAATATATTTCTGAACTTAAAAGACGTATATGAAATATAAATAAAATAGAAATAACTACACCAACATTAAAATCAAAAGAGAGGAATTAAAAAATACAGCTATCATCCCCTTTTTTATTCTACAATAGCCAAGTGTGTGTAATATATTGAAAAATGGCCACATGTTGCATGCAACACATCAAAACAAATGCATCTATACGTCCCTTCTCTGCACTGAATAAAGGTTAGAAACATGTCTCTCATATTTGACTCAACTTGTCATGTACCCAATATACATTAGAAGTAGAGTCATGAAAGTAGGAGTATTCTATGTTTTGTCTGATGTGTGAGGTGGCAAAGGCCTAATTCTGGTCCTTATCCCCTTGGTTGAAAGAGCCGAAAGAGGGGGAAGAGGATTTGACTAGGCAGTGGACGGATAGGAAAAGGAAATATCCTTTTTTCTGTTTATCCACTCTTTTGTCAATAAAAGATATGCAATGCATCTGCAGCTCATTTGCTTGTTTCAGGTAAATATGGGTAGCGGTCACTTAATATCAGGTGAATTGCTTGCTCTTTTGCCACCTTCTTCTATAAATAAAACTGTTAACTCATTTGAATTAATCTTTCATATAAAACTCCAAAAGGTGTTATATGATATCCTGAATTTGTTTGATATTTTCATTGCAATATAGAGTACACTTTAATATGACCTGCACAGAGTCATTGTGTAACATAAGCATTAACACAACATTGTATCATAAGCTGAGAATTCTAAGGTTAAAAATAAAAAACTTTAAGGTGATATAATTCAAATGTTCGAGCTGACTACATACCAATTGGAGCAAGTGATGTGAAAGTTAGTAAACACCAGACCATTTCCTTGTATCAAAATAGAAATTAGTTACAAAATTCTCAAGTGATATATCACCAAATTATTTCAATATTATCTGCTATACAATGTTATAAATCATTATCACATTTATCTGTCTTCGGATGTTTCCAAAAATTGGGCATAGACATCTCTGTTGCATTCACCCTTCTCATTGAATTTGTATTTGTAGTATGAACCATCTGCACAAATTACTGAAAAAAAAATCATTTATTTCTTTATATACATAAATATAAGGATAAGGAACAAAGGAGCAGCGGGTTGCTAAGTGATCACCGATGCCCATGAACATCTGCAAAGTGTTGCACCTTCTTCTATAAAATTCCTCTAGTGAGAGGAACAGCATATACATTGGCAGCTTTCAAGGAAGCAATTTTTATGAAAATAACAAATATTACACTCATACTTTGAGCCATGTTATTTCTGTTAAACTGCCCCAATTCTTGCAACAGCTACTGACTCTATAGTAAATAACAATATTAACTCACCAATAATAGAACTCTTATCAACTCCAAATGCACAAATACAAGGGGGACCATTTGGTATTGTAAATTTGCAGAAACTCCAATTGCTGGAGAAGTATTTGGGCAAGAAGTTAACTGTTGCTAACGTTGATTGTTTATTAAGTTTGTCATCTTCCAAACTGAATATGTGCACAGTGCCATGATCAGATGTTACACATAGATTTGTGCTTGGATGATTGAAATTAATACAATATATAGTTGCCTGTAAAATAAAACATACAATTGTAAGATTTTAAATGAATTTGATAGATATATTGTAAAGTTGTTGGGTTGAACATACTTTATTGTTCTTTCATAAAAAAATTTCCTTGTCTTCCTTACTCACACTTACTAACTTGATGGATGTAGCCTGCCTATTACCAAGCTAGTGTGACTAGAACTCTGTGATATTGCTCTATACTGATGTAATTCCTTTGAACTAGGTTCTATCTCCCATTACATTAGACATGTTGAAGAGGTGGTTTAATTATTCAAAGCCAGTATTTAACATTTTGATACGGCGCTTCTATTTAATATATATTCGGTATGGAGATTCATTTTAATATATATGGGAGTTCATATATATAAAACCAGTTTCTAAAACATGTTAATATAAATTTAATGTTAAAAGTTTGTATTGTTTACCTGATGTGCACCTCGCCTTAGCTCAGCTAATTTTTGTCCACTGTTAGTATCAAATACTCTGATGAGAGTGCCTTTAGTGGATGCCGTGGCCAATCTTGTTCCACCTACATTCAGTGCCAAGCAGCTAAGTGGAGCCTCATGAGCACTTATAAGATGACCCTCTGGAGTGTCACTTGATCCTGCTTGATTACTTAACTCTACAAGCTGTTGAAATATTGTTTATTTTTAAATATAAAATGACATATAGTAAAATAATTACAATTCAATCAATAGAAAAAAAAATACTGAGAGATTAACAATAATCGAAATTTATGTGTGCTTTATAAGATTCTCATAGGACTAATTGTCTACTTCCTTAGTGTTTACCTGAACATGCCCAGTTTTTCTACTAGGGTAAGCAAGCAAAGCATTATTGCTGTTTGGACACACAACACACAGTCCACGAGAATTTTGACATGTTTCAAATACATGAAGCAGTAGTGGTTGTGCTGTGAATGTGTACACCTTAATCAAGTTTTCTGTAAAAATAAAATTAATCATAACACAAGAATACTTATTGTAATCCAGAAATATTTATGAAGTAAAGCTTTTTACCTAAAACCACAACTATCCTATCCCTTCTCAATTTAACTGCCTTAACAGGGCTGTTGAAATCGAGTGATATCGCGGAATCTTTCTTCAAATCGTCCCATATTATAACTCTATTCGGGGGATATAATGGTGTTTTACCTCCGCCAACTAGAGCCATATAATTACATCGATATAGCATCTCTACGTAGGATAAACCACCTTCAGCAAAGTTCTGACGTTCTTTTTCCTTAAGTGGGTCACTGTTAAATACTCTAAAGCCATTCTCCGTTCCACAAGCGAAGCAACCTGAAGAAATTACAAAACTAACAATTGGCCAAATATTATTTTCTTACAACATGTAATACGAACTTTACCTTGATCCTGATTAAATCCTACGTATAATAACCCATTTGAAAACATGTTATCGTCCGACAAATTCATTTTAAAACGATATCTTAATTTTTTTATCAAACAACAAAGTACTTCTAGTAATTCATGACCCTACTTTGCGGCTGTTTGACACAATACTTAAAAAATAATGTTGACAACGTATTGGTATGTTGACATTTTATTTTGACATATATTCTTTGCCACAGACAATTTATAGGCGAGATAAGACAGGAATAGGCGACAGCGACACCCTAGTTACGTTCCACTAAGCGTTCACGATATTCACCATTCACACACACGTTGTTTACCGTTCCAATTGTTTCCGAGCGTTATAATTTTATACTAAAGTGGAATGGATTATTGAGTGTTTATGTAAATAATATAAATGGCGAGATAGAAAAAATAGAGCAAGATCTTAAAGAGTTTAGGTTGCAGCTTGTGAGTGTAAACACTTAACTGTAATAATTATTGGTTAACTAGATTTTAATGAAAAAAATATATAATTTTATATTTAATTTAAGTGGAGTACCTAATTAAATTACGTTCAAATGTAATCCAATAATAATAAATACCAGATGTCACCGTAAACGTGGTGACATCTGGTATTTATTTCGAAAATAATGCTTTAGAAGGTACTCTTTGTTTTAAAAGTTATAGTTAATTTGTAAACGCTCACAACTATCTACCTATTCAGATGGATCGTTGTGAGCTTAGTGTAAGCGAATAAATTTACGTTTTGGTACGACCACAACGATCATATACGTCATCATACGAAACGGGCGAAAAATGACTGTTAGACTCGAAAACGTCCTCATTGGAACGGTTTTTTTTAGTACGCGACTATAAGTCACGTGGGGCTGAGGCGACAAATCGGATATAATAAATCAGCCTTTTCTAGAATGTTCCCCACTGCAGGGGCACAGGCGTCCTCTCCGAGAGAGGGAAGAATGTCGAATGATCGAATGAGTATGATTGAGGCGTTGTAAGCGCGAGGTGGATCGTAGCCGTAGCCTTAGTTGTGAACCGTGGGTTTTCACCGTTTTCACTGGCGTATCGATACAAGGCCCTCTGCTCTATCTCTTTGCAAAAACTGAGATGACAATATTATATATAATGTTTTACGTGAATGTTTTTGGCAGTGAAAACCCTGGTAATGGTAATTATACTCTTTGAAATTGAAACCCACGGCCACGGTTTGTCATGTCCAGTCATGTCAGATCAGATTTAATTGAAAGAAAGAATTAGAAATAAACAATAAAGTTTTTTTGCAGTTGAACTACTTTCCTTAATTGTTATAATGCTTAAACCTAAAGCTTTAACACAAGTGCTAAGTCAAGCAAATACTGGAGGAGTAGAGAATACATTGTAAAACATCATATAAAGTTCTAATGATGTTCTGAATTGCTTGCATTGTTTTTATAATCTTATATTTTTAGGCTGCTGAATCATCAAGGAGCTCTACTGGCTTATTCAGGGTATAATGATAAAGATGCCAGGGTTACAGCTGCAATTGCTAGTAATGTTTGGTCAGCCTACGAAAAGCAAGGCAGGAATGTTTTTAAAGAAGATAAATTGCATCTTATTTTAGTTGATTGTCAAAATGGTAAAATAGCAATAACACAAGTAGCAAACCTATTATTATGTTTATATGCTAAAGAAACTGTTGGTTTCGGTATACTGAAAGAAAAAATCAATGCCATTGCACAATACTTGGAAGGACCGCTAAAACAGGTTGCTAGTTCTTAATTAGTCTTATTAATATTAATGTAACCTTTGTTAATATTTTGTAAAAGAGTATTAGATTATGGTAAACATTTGCTTATAATTGTCCATTTAAAAATGTATATGTATATGCATTTTGTTTGATTGTTGGCAATTTTCTATTTAATATGTATTTAATAAAGTTGATAAGACTAACATTTTTTTTAATCCGCTGGGTTAGTAAAACATACACGCAAGCTATAATTACCTTATAGTGCCTAACCTACGCCTTTAAAGAGAATATTGAGATGTATTGTATATGTTGATACTATAAGTACTACTAAATTAAAATTAAAACAGGAAGTTGCAATTTAAATTGAGAAAGGTATACTTTTGTGGTATGGACACATTGAAAGGATGAATGAAAGATGTTAATGAAAATGCAGTGTTGGTCAGGGTTATTCTAGGCAAACATACCAGATTGGTGACATAAGTGACTAACATGTATGTGTATAGGAAGCGAGAGGTGTGCCAGGACTATGACAAATTAAAATCCCTTATCTCTCTGCCCACAATAAACTAAAATGTAGTAAGGCATAATTTGTTTGTCTTTGTATAGTGGGATGAAAGGGATTCACAGTGCTACACCACCTCAGGTTTGGTCTGTGCATTGGAAAGAGAAAGAGTGGCTTTTTGTGAAAAATAGTGGCTTGCAGACCCAGCATGTTGTATTCTCAGAAACTGTTAAAGTGACTATGTTGATTCTTGACATATTACGAGTAAAATAACTAGTAATAGAATAAAAATATTTTTCTTTTACATCGTTTTTCAGAAGAGAGCAATTGTGTGACATATCATGTCATATTGTTACCTTTGTAATTTTAACATTTTACTAAAATTGTCTCGCATAAATATATAGAGATAACTTCTTATGTTACAATGAATGTGACTGCCGCAGTCCAAATTCACAAGAAATTAGGTGTCCAGTGAAACACCATTAAGGGGTACAAATAAAATTCTCAAAATAATTATTTGAATGTAACTGCTAGCAGTCATTTAATAATTTTTACATAGTAAAATTTATTATTAAATTAACTATTTCATTTTCTTTTGTTTTATTAAATAATTCCTAAAAGCAATTTGTTTTTCTTTAAAAGATCTTTTAACTTTGCCTTTCGCTTTATGTTTAACCATTTGATAGGCTTTTGTCTTTCTTTTTTCTCTATTAGTTTTGGAACAGTTAGCATTCTTCCTTCGGTCTTTATAACCATATTTATCCCTTTCTTCTCTTCCTTTGTGAACAGATTCCAATCTGGCATTTTTATCATGTTTTCTTTTTTTATGTATGTTTTCAATAGCTGATAATTGTACAAGTTCAGTGGATTCCTCAGGTTCTTCAACAGCACTTTTATTTCTTTTGACACCACTTACATATTTCTTTATTTGAGCAGCCTCAATGCGTTTGAAATCTTCATCAGTAAATATTGTATCCATTGCGATGTTTCTAGCAGTTTCAATTTTTTCATTCATGTCTAATTTTGTTGTAAACTTTTTAGCTTTTAATATTTTTCTGTTTTCTATGTTGTTATCATTAATGTTAATTTCTGAATTAATCTGGTCATGAATAGAATTTTCATTAACACTTCCATCTGTATAAATATTATTAGTTTCATCTTCATTATCGCTACCATCTTCTTCGCTATCTGAAATATCAATTTCAGAGTCTGAGGAATCAATGTCCACCCATTCATCATCTGAGTCTTCTCCTTTTTTCTTGGCCTTTTTATTTTTTTTTTCAATAGCTTCATCTTTTTTCTGCAATAAAACCTCTGAACCTGGTATATAACTTTTAATATCTAATTCACCATATTGTTTTGATTTTAGTTCTGCTAGTGCTTCTGTTGGCCTTCCTCTATCTTTCTTATGAAGCAAATTTGGCATTGACTGTCTATACAGTTGAATTAATGACCTGGCAGCCATCATTACAGATTTTTCTTTGTATGATTTATATTGCACCAAATCTCTGAGTAGATCTTCTCCAAGAGCAAGAGGGCACCGGGCACAAATTTCACGAACAGCATTTAAACCTACAGCCATAACATCGGTGGAGTTTCTTTCTGTTATAAAATTATTTGCAATAGCTTTCATTACTGGGTCGATGACCTCAGGGGGCACAAGTTCATGCGAAGCTTGAGCAGCAAACTGCAAGATCCTTGTTACTTCTCTCTGGTGAGGCATTATAAGTCGAGCAACGAAAGGATAATAATTAAACAAAAACAAGTTGTGTAAGCCTATCAATCTCGAAATAACATCAAGTGACATTAATTTAACTTCAAACCTTTCATTGGATGATTCCAGTTGTTTAAATAACTTTTCAGCAAAACCTTGTGGGTTATTTATAAGATGTAATGCAGAAAAATTAAATATTGGTGCTTTTTCCTTCTTCCTTTTTATTTTTTTAGCAATTTTCTTAACTTTTTCAACCATTTTTTCTCTTTTTCTTGTCTTTTTATTAAATTTGTTAGATATCATAGTATCTCGGGGATCAATTTCTTCTTCACTGTCAGAATTTTCTTGTTTTTCTTCTTCATCTCTACTCAAGAAAAATTTTAATGATGCCACCATGACTTTTGTTATTTTAGAGAAACATCCAATATCAGCGATAATGTTTACTGTTTTATGGTCATTCCAGATATTTTTGTGGTACAATTCAATTAAAATATCTACTGCTAATTTGGCAGTCTTAGCATTTGAATCACGAAGCATTGAAAATATAAAATTTTGTAAAGTTGAATTAATTTTCATGTCCTTATGCTTCATATTCATGTTCTTAATATCAGTAATGATATGAGTTTTCAAGTATTCCCTGAGATTTTTGTCTTGACATTTTATTAAAGTGAAAAACAGTTCAAGCAAATCATATGCTGTCACAAAATTTTTGTTTCTCAAGAGTATCAAGGATTTACACAAGGACAATCGCATGTCACTATGGAGAATGGTATTATGGGTTTTCAAAATATCCACTATCTTCTGTGGAAAGGTTTTCATGTCATTTAAATAACATTGTGTAACTTGCGCTAAAAACATTGCCTGTTCGTCAAGTTTCTTGTTATATTGTGTGGGATTGAGATTGAATATTTCCAGCGTAGTGTCAAAATGAGCAAGTTGCTGACGAAATTCATCTTTGTACGATTCGGGGTCTCTTTTGATTAAATTTTGTAATTGAGTTAGATTGTTTGGTAACTGATTGTTATGTCGCACCATTTTTATACGAATTTACTTTTAGTTATTCTCTAATCATTAAGAAATCAAATAAAATAAACACCACGTGAAAAAAACATAACCTAGTACAGTTATTTTACTTATAAAACTTTAGTGATTTGATTGCATGTGACACATGACATCATTCTGTGTGCGATGTCAGACTGACGTTACCGTGGGTTTCCACTGACGCATAAACTTTCGCAAGCATATTGTCATCCTAGTTTTTTTCAAAGATATCGCTTGTTTCGATACACGATTTTACGCCAGTGGAAACCCACGATTAGAGATGCCACATTTAAACATTATAATAATATTATTTTTAAGAATATAACATTATTACTTATATAAGAAGAAGCAGACTAGAACTAGAAGTATAATTTCTTGTTTGTGTGTATGTATTTCAATGGCTGTGCAAGGAATGAAGAACGGAAGAGCAGCGGGACCAGATGGCATACCTGCTGAAGTATGGAAGATCTTGAAAGAGGATGGATTGTCGTGGCTTGCTTAATTTTTCTGCTTAAGCTGTTTCGGGAGGAGGCGATCCCTACAGAATGGTGCAACAGTACACTGGTGCTCGTTTTTAAAAACAAAGGTGATGTACATAACTGCAATAATATCGAGGAATAAAGCTCACGTCACACAGTTTGAAAATATGGGAGAAAGTCACAGATAGACAAATAGGAGACGAGAGTGAGGTATCGCAGAACCAGTTTGGGTTTCTGCCTGGTCGTGGAGAACAACGGACGCCATATTCTCACTACTCCAACTGTGTGAAAAATACAGTCGGGCGCACAAGAACTTGCACATGGTGTTCATTGATCTCGAGAAAGCATACGACAGGGTGCCCCCTGAGGTTCTGTGGTGGGCTATGAAAGAGAAGCGAGTGCCTGGAAAGTACGTACGACTTGTACGTGAAAATGCTAATACTCACGTCAAGTCTGAAGCCGGAGTAACCGACAAGTTCAGTGTGGCTGTAGGTTTGCACCAGGGATCGGCTTTAAGCCCGTATGTGTTCCTTCTGGTAATTGATGCATTGGCATCCGATATACAGCAGAAGGCACCTTGGTGTATGCTGTTGGGGAAAATGCGCTTGAGGTCCAAAGTAGACTTGAAAAATGGCAGGACAAACTGGAGAAGGTCGGACTGAAAATTAGCAGAACAAAAATAAAACACCTGTTCTGCGACTTCCATCTATGTCCCGTCGCCTTAGACGGTGCATCACTTCCAGTCTGCTTCGATTTCCGGTACCTCGGCTCATTGATCCAAAACGATGGTGATATTGATCGTGACGTGAAAAATAGAATAAATGCGGGATGGATGAAATTGCGCCAGGTCACGGGATGGACATGCGACCAACGAGTTCTCCTTAAAATAAAGGGGAAAATTTACAAAACCATTATAAGACCTGTCATAATGTATGGATCGGAGTGCTGGGCTGATAAAGGAACGGATGAAAAGAGAGTGCATGCGGCAGAAATGTGAATGTTGAGATGGATTTGTGGAGTAAAACGAATGGATAAGGTGCGAAACGAGTATATTAGAGGAAATCTGAAAGTAGCATCGATAGTGGAAAAGTTAAGAAGCAAAAGGTTTGCATGGTATGTTCATGTTAGGAGAAGAGAAGAATGGCATGTGACAAAGAGAGTTTTGGATATGAATCTAGAGGGATATATCGGTAGGCCTAAGAA
>JWHW01022545.1:434205-454739 GCA_000931545.1 Papilio glaucus
TGAGATGGATGTGTGGAGTAAAACGAATGGATAAGGTGCGAAACGAGTATATTAGAGGAAATCTGAAAGTAGCATCGATAGTGGAAAAGTTTAGAAGCAAAAGGTTTGCATGGTATGTTCATGTTAGGAGAAGAGAAGAATGGCATGTGATAAAGAGAGTTTTGGATATGAATCTAGAGGGATATATCGGTAGGCCTAAGAAAAGATGGATGGATGGATTGCGTGAAAGGTGATATGATCAAAATGGGAGTGACAACTGAAATGACGGATGATAGAGCGATGTGGAAGTCGAAAACCTGTTATGCCGACTCCACATAAAGCGGGAAAAGGGCAGGAAGAAGATGATGATGATGATGATGTGAAATATACGCATGCATGGTTTAAGGCAGTGCATGCGAAAAAAAGACAATTTTGTTGATAATGTATAATTTATACAGTAGACACAAGTGCTTCTTACTTATAAATATATTTTCCTTCAATCAAATTAGAACCCTTTATCTTGGACTAAATAACTTCTTCAATACTTTGTTCTGGTGAATCTGTAGACTGAGTGTCCTCTTGAGGTTTTTGTTGCAATAATTTGAGTTTCTGCTCCAACCCTAAAATATCAATTATTAAATAACATAAATATAACGAAATATACAATTACGCCCGTAACCCAGAGGGCTAAGCAGAGATTATGGAATTCTATTCGGCTCCGGACTCCTATTCTATATAAAATTATGCTGCTTATTAATTAAAGTGTTATTGTATTAATTTATCTTGTTCGAGTCAGGTACACAAGTATGATAGTAATTTATAAATAGCGTTTATAAGAACATGTCCTCCACTTGCTACTTATTACTTCTTAATTTTTGACAAAAACATACCTTCGGCATCATGATGATTAGGAGCATATTGGATTAATAATTTGAGTATTTTTTCTTCTGATAGCAGTCCGGCTCGTCCACTTATGGCGTGAATAAGCTGCTGGCCACTGTTAACACCTTGAAAATATATAATTATTTAAATGGCATATTTCAAAACATCAACAAATACTTTTCTTTTAACATCAATTTTTTTTAAATTGTGGTGTCCAACTTGATGGATTTATTTATGTTAATTACATAATTTATTATTTCACCTGTATTAATATCTCCCGTTTCTAATAGCTTTTTCACTTCTATAAAGCGTTTCAAAAATGAACTTTGCTCTTGAAGAGCTAATGTTTGGGATCCTAAAAGTAAAAGATGCAAATTAATAATTTAATAAAAGTAATAAGGCCGTCTAAAAATTAAAAACATAAAATTTATCATTTCTTTCAAAAACTAGTTATTAGTACTAATTATTTGTATTGAATTTTAAAACATATATTTCCAAAATACGATTACCTATTTCAGGGTCAGAGGACTTAGCGATGCAGCGAGATGCTTCTTTTAGAGCCTCCAATGCCTTTTCATAGTTCTATAAAATATTCATTAATATTATGAAAAATTGTAGCAGCGATATAATTATAGTAATATTTTAACCTAAGATCTCATAGACTATAAGTTGGGAGCAATTGAGCAAAACGGTTAATAACCATCATAGACACACAATTCTTACGTCATAATCTTCGATTTCCATTTGCGCGCACTCTGCGTAGAAAGCTGCGAGTTTCGCGTATGCCTTAGCACGCGTGTAGAAGTGCAGCACGTGTCGGGTGAGGTCGGGCCGCGAGCGCCACGCCGCCCTCCGCCGCAGAAAATCTGCCGCCATCAGCTGCGCCACTCGGTCCCGTGAGGCCGCCGCGAACGTCGCGATCCGATCCGCATCGCCAGAGCGAAGCAGCCAGCGCATCGCACCAGGCTTTAAATGAAATAAACTATTTCGTCGCACAACTTCGCTATTTGTCTACAAATGAGTTCTGATTATTTATTCAATTAAAAAAAAATTACAGCTTATTTATAAAACGTTAGACAAATGGAAATTACAATCCATAAAGCATTAAAAAGTTATATATTCTGCACCATGGAGAGTAGTTTATCAGGAGTCAAGACCTCTAGTCTTCGCTTACCCCTCTGTGTCACGGGCTGGGTGGTTAATAAATATTTATGAGCATAAACCTTTACTAGTTTATGAGAACAAGCCTCGATGTATGTTATGTCGATCACAGTTTCATTAAACATATTAACAAAGTAGATAAGACAGCTCTAAGGTACTGGCCGGCGCAGCTAGACGCTCGCTCAGCTTCTCCGATAGCAGAACGTTCGACTCTTCAATACCAAGCGGCGACGTAATTGAACAAAGTGTACCTTATCGCCAGCGTGCGCGAGTCGCTTTGCAGCCTGGTGGTAGAGTCCACGACCTCCCAGCACGTCAGCCAGGCGCCGCAGCAGCGCTACGCGGCCGTCGGTGCCAGCCGGCGCAGCTAGTCGCTCGCTGAGCTCCTCCGACAGCGGAGCGCTCGACTCTTCTACTATGTCTAACGCTTCTTCGTACTGTTGCATATAAGTTTTCTTGTAAGAGAACAGACAAATGACAGACGGAATAACGTTAACTAAACTAAGAATAACGTAAACTAAACAGAAAACTAAGAGGATTAGGCTAGGCACCCACTGCGCTCTGCCTCCTCAAACCCGGTGAATCTGCAAAAGCCTCCTCTAGGCTAACAGTGAGAATTCAGTCGCAAAAAAAATACTGGTGTATTGTCGGGTGTTGAATTTAATGTGGCCTTATAACATTGAAACGTTGAAGGAAAATGTCGTGAGGAAACCGGCATGTCTTAGAACCACCGAATTCGCGAACACATGTGGCATCTAACAACCCGCACTAGGCCAGCGTGGTGGGTTCCAGTCCCTTCCCTCTCTCGGTGAGGAGATCTATTTCCCTGGAGTGGGAAAACATACTGAAAAAGGCTGATTTATTATAACTTTTAAGTGTTAAAATATTAATTCTTAACTTGCTGTCCGTCCGCTTACTTTTGGAAGCTGGACAACCATTAATGTATTCTACGATGATGCAGTCACAAAAATATAGTCACCTTTCCAGCTGTAGCGAGCAAGGCAGCGGCGTGTGAATGATGATTAGTCGTCCGTAAATGAGCTGCCAGAGTATGCGCCAGTTCGGGGTCGATGCGATCGCCGAGCGTCTCCACCGCGGTCACCAGAGCGCTAGTGTCGCCGCAACTTAATGCGAGTTTCAATGCCATGTGCGGTTTTCCTGTAATTTAACATTTTATTTATTACAACAAATTATAAAATAGATGTCACTCCAGTTTTTCTCTCTCTGCCTTCTTCGATAGAAAGAAGAAAATCACAGTATTTGCTTAATCGCTTAATGATTTTTGGTTGTAGCAATCTGATTGATTTGATTTTTTTATGGCAGAAGGTAGCAAACGAGGAAGGGCTTATATTAAGTGACCACAATCCATAGGCATCTGCAACAAGGTAATAAGTTCTAGATGCGTAGCCTGCCTTTAATGGACAGAGGGAACAGACAGGAAAAAGGATATTTCCTTTTCCTGTCTATACCCTCGCCAGTCAAATCTTTCCTCCCCTTCCCATCGTTTCCTTATTAGAAAAGGATGGGAAGGGGAAGAGTACCAGATTTGGGCCTCCGGTACCTCACTCATCAGACGAAACGTAGAATACTAATTCTACTTCACGCCTGTTTTCTGAGAGAATATGGTATTTTAGAGGTCGAGCCGGCCCGTTAGTGCAATGAATGTTGTTTTTGCGGAATCTACCACTGTTAAATTTCTATAGTTGAAATGAACCTCTATTCCCCTTCCACACGATATCACGCGTGAACGGCTGGATGGATTTCGATATTTTTTTTGTTGGTGGTTCGTTATGTTGAGAGGATTCTTATGAAAGATAAAATTAAGAAAGTTGCGTTGAAAATAAAAATGTAAGAAAATCTAAACTCTAAGAGATTGAATGCTACACAACCCCATCCAGGGCAGCCCCGATGCTACACAACAGTTTTACGTATTTGCCTTCATCTTTTAAAAAAAACTTAAAATTATACTTAGCTCTAACCTAACATTTTACGGCAGAAGTAGTAATACTGTACTGTTCTTACCTGCTTTTTGGTATAAAGTGATAGCTTGGTCGTTTTGTCCAGCGTTTTCTAGAATGGACGCGGCGTAAACGGAATGTCTCGTAGACGCGGATCCCGCCCTATATACTAAGTTCCACGCATTAGCCTCCGCCGCCACTCGGATAGCCGATGATATCGCTCCACATTTTATGTACATCTTCAATAAATAAGACCAAATTTCAACCGTAGTAAAGATAGTAGGTGCCAGTAATCAACAACTGTTGCACGAATGGGCAGGCTCGACCGATCAAATACCACGACCTCACAGAAAATAGGTGTGAAGTAGCAGTGCGTGATGTCTGACGAGTAAGGTTCCGGAGGCCTTATTTCAGACCACTTTCCCTTCCCACACTTTCCTAAGAGGGATAGGATGGGAAGTTGAGGATTAGACGGGAAGGGGTTAACGGGAAAAAGGAAATATCATTATTCCTGTCTATGCCCTACTACCATGAAAGGTAGGCAACGCATCTGTAACACATGTGCTTGTTGCGGATGTCTGAGTAGCGTTCACTTAACATCAGGTGATCCGCTTGCCCGTTTGCCACCTAATTAGGTGAATAAATAGAAAACAATAAAAAGAAATCAACACAATAACGGAGCCGTATCGACCAAAGCAGACATGTGGTTTTCTTAGAACACAAAAGCAGATGTACTACGAAAACCCTCTACTAAGAAGGATTTTGTAGTACTTCTGTATTTTAATAGTTTCCATAAAGACTAGCAACTTATCTAATAGTCTTGATAGCTGAGGGTAAAAGTAATACTTAGCCAAGCATTTTTTATAGGGTCAGGAGTAAACATGAGGATTGCCCAATGTTAAGTGATCGCCGACAGCCATGAACATACAAAACTCCACAGGAACAACAGATGTGCTGCCGGCCTTTCTGGAAGATGTACGCTCTTTACTTGAAGGACCCCAAGTCATATTAGTTGGTAAATAATGATGAACAGTGATCATTCCACAAGGCAGTTGTGCAAGGCATACATGCTGCATAACTTATTTCTTATAAACGCTATAAACAGAAAATACCTTAACAGCTGCATCAGGTTCTTTGCTATTCATTTCTAAGTAACGTGCCATTTGAAACAACGAAGAAGAATTTTTCTGGCACAATTTTTCCGCCTCTTCAATTCTATCCATATGGCAAAGTAATCTAGTTTGTTCCCCAAAATCATTAGCACGAGAATATGCTACTAAAGCACCTTCCAAATCACCTATACTCTCGAGGTAATGGCCCCACCAAGTTATAAGTTGGCCATCATTAGAATTACGTACGTACTGCTCGAGTACGGGCGCTTGTCCTTGCGCAATTAACATTCTAGGGACGTGTGGAACTAGAGTCCCTGCATTTTCGAAGAGTTTCAAGGCAGATCCAGTTTCTCCATTAGCCCATAAAACTTTAGCCAATTTATGTTGAGAACTTTTCACAAGAAGCACGTCTTCACTCTCGTTATTCCCATTTATAATTCCGCTAAGTCCACCCTCTTTAGCGGACTTCAATCTTGTTATAAGATCTAGTCTATGAGATTCCTTAAATAACTCTTCGGCCTCTTCGATCATTCCTAAATTTACAGCCAGTACTCCTACTTTGCAAGTATCGTCCATGCTATCATCGTTCATCACTTGTCGCAGCATCAATGCACCTTTAATATTGCCCATTTTGCTTAAACATATTGCACCGACATCTGCACGTTTGCGCGAAACACAAACTATTGCCAAGCTGTCCCATATCAAAGCACTTTTATTTCCAGACGATATATTAGTTCCCACCACGACAGCTTTCTCTAAATTACCGGTCGTCATGTAGTAAAGAAAATTTAGAACATTTCGATGTTTACTTTGATCTTGATCATTTTCCTCCTCGAACCCTTGCATAAGTATCTTTTTAATGTTTTGTTGAGTTAGAATAACTACAAATGGTGTATGAATAGAACATAATACGAAATCAGATAAACAGTATTCTTCCAATGATGAACACCAATTCTTATATTCGTACAGTTGACCTTCTTGACAAAATAACAAGTGAATACTATCAACGTCTGCCGATCTCATGTGAACCCCAACAAGTCTTGGATCGTTATTATCCCACAATATAGTTATAGGAACACTTTGGTATGGAGGAAATGAGTTCTTTGATATTAAAGTATTAGTAATCACGTCATTGGCTACGTCCCACAGGTAGAGTCTAGGATCAGGTGCTAAACCAGAATTAGCAACACTTAAACAGATATATTGTCCTGATGAATTTACAGAAGCTCTCATGATTTCACCAAAATCTTCCATCATTTGATAACAATTTTTCGGAGGATATGGCATTCTTAGCCCTTTCTTTGTTATTTCGGCGAGTTTTAGAGAACCATCGATAGTGGAAATAACAATGAATTTGTTTGTATTTGTGATTCCAATGGGTTCCCCTTCACTTTCAGAACTAGGCAGTATTCCCAGTTTATTACCAATGAGATTGTAACTCTCAATATGTGGATTTACAACACCAACAAGTATATCATTATACATTATTAGGACATCTGTTTTCCATGAAAATGTGCGTAAGAGAGAAAATTTTAATTCATTTTCTTTATGGGACATCCATATCTGTAAAACAACAAAAATTAATATGCTTGTGGAGTTTGAATGTGTATATAAAGAAAAATGTAAAAATGTCTCAAAAACTGTGTCAGGCACACTGTACAAAGTTTTGTGTTTTATTATAAGAAATAATTATTAACTTTAAAAAAATGAGATAAGGTTCAAATAAAAATCCTAAAACATTTAATGTTCTGCCTAAGCTATAAATATAGTTATGGAATTTTCTCCGACTCTCATAAAGTTATTTTTATTTTACTATCCAATATGCCATTTGGCATTTGTACCTGATAAGCTGGCAATGATAATTATAACAACATAAATAGACAATTTGTATTTACCTGAACTTCCTTTCCATCACCTAATGCAACATAATTTTCTTTAAATGCAAGTGCCTTGATAGTAATTGATGAATTAATAGTTGATGTAGCATTATGTTTATTAGTGACAGCTATTTCATTTGCTGATTTTTGCACCATCTGAATATTATGTGAGAATCCCCAGCACACATGTTGCTCACGCAAAATGAATGCGTTTGTTATGCAATTAACATGCAGCAATGGATTCATTAAACCTTCTGAACCCCAGCTAACTTCCTTCACTGTTCCTTTTACAGATGTACTGCTTATGATCTTCCAAGTATTTCTAGGATCTCGTCTCCAGAGGTACAAGTACCCTTGGGAGGTTCCACAACACAGTGTGTCACTCAAGTTACAATAACTTATACTTGTGAATATATCTCCTTGGACCATTTCTTCATTATCATTAGGTAGAACATCATTATCACCATTTTCACTATCCCAAATTCTTATCAAATTATCTCCTGTTATAGCAGCAACACAAAAATTTCCTGCTAGCACTATGCACTGACCATTTCTAGCTGTCATTCTAACATGTGTATCTGTGGTTAGAGAACCATCATTAGATGTAATAAATCTTGTTAAACTTAGAGCTCCAGCAGACTCCCATGCAATAAGTAGATACATGTGGCCAATGATATCCATGAATACAACATTACCCGGTGCATTAAGAACCTCTGAACAAGCTCCGGCACTGTCAATATATAAGATAACACCATTGTCTTGTGCAGCATAACATGCATGGTTGTCTGGCTGGACACCTTCCCTTACCCTAGCTGTTGTCCTTGGCCTCCAAGCAGCTAATGCATCTAATGCATTCTCATCACCTGCCACAGCCGCTCTAGCTAAACCCCTGATAGATGATTCTGTATTGGAATGGGGAGAACAAAAACGGATGTGAGTTATGACATCGCCTAGCTGGTGATGAAATGCCGTTAATGGTGCACCAGACCCAGACTGCCATCCAGAGAGTGAACCCGCAGCATCCGATGCGACCAACCTTCCGCCTCCAAGGCTAAAATTAACAGTAGTTAAAGCAGTATTATGAGGCGCTTCTAGCCGCGCCCAAGAATACTCAAGCCATATGTATAATTCTCCTCCATCCCATCCCACAACTAAAAGTTTTCTTATTGGATGCCATGCTAATGCTGTTACCTGATTAGACATAAGAGTTGGCCAGTTGCATCCTTCTAATGCATTTCCCTGTAAAAAACAGTTTTAGTGTTCTGCATTAAATTTCCATCTTAAGAAATACGGAAAGTAGGATTTAAAGAACAAAACATACATTTTCGTGAAAAATTGTCACAAATCCACCTTTTTCTTGATTATATGAACCAACTGCTAAAAGTGGAAGGGTAGGGTGCCATGATCCAATTGTTGAAACAACATTTCCGTCAACGAAAATTAATTTCGTGTCAATGTACAAAGTCATATTACATATAAGCAAATACGGCGTATAATATCTTAATTCCGAAATAATTAATCCTCAACATTGGTAGAAATACATTCATTCTTTCAATAGAATTTGGTTAATGTTGAAGACATTGCTATTTAAAACTTTAACGTAAGGTTTTGTTTACGTTTTGCGGTTACTATGGTAATAATTATCAAACCACAGAGAATGACGTCGGATTGTTATTAAATAAAAATAGCTTGAATATAATGACACTTAGAATTTCAGATTGAGGTACACTAAGGTGATTAGTGCTGCATAATACTGATGAAATTGATATCGATCTATTCAGCCATTATTTTAAACTATGTTAATAATTATTTTTATTTGAGGAAACAACATTTATTATTATGGGTAAGTAAAATTGGTTATGGCTACAGTTTCGCCTTCGGCGACACTTCTCTTTTACATTCCGCTCCTCTCCCATTCATTATTTTATATGCTCTTTGCTCCCATTCGCTGACACTGATAACTAATCGTAATATCTGCTTTCTTGTTGAACATTAAAATAAGAATGTCAATTCGAAAGTTGAGTTACTTTTAAATAAGTTACTTATTATTGTTTTATTTTGAAATTGCTAATTTTAAGATAAACGTATAAACTTAAGTTACCTATTGCTATTATTTTGTTTACTTTTTCTTTTTGTCGTTAAAATATGAAAAATGAGATCAAACTAAATTTATTACATTGACTATTATTTATATAATTGATTTTACTACCTTAATTTTTTACCATTATTGACAGTTTCAAAATAATGTCTGTGTATATCGTCGACATGATTCGACAACCGATTGATTAGTATCAGCATCAACAGCAGCAGCACTAGTCACGTCAGTTTGAAAGCTGTCAGCTGTCATCTAATCAAGCTATTTTTATAGGACGCTAACTTTTCGGCCTTTTAAAGCTATTATATTAGAGTGTTAGGGCAACTTTTTATATTAAAAGTATTTTTGATTAATACATAAATTTAAAATGTGGTATTTAAGTTCTTCAAGTGATTCTAGAATAATTTATATTTTACCAGAAAAGGAAATTCTTGTTGGCAGAAGTGTTGATCCTCAATGTTGTAATTTCGCCATACCAGATGATTCTTCCATTAGCAGGAAGCATGCATCTTTATCGGTTTCCGGGAATGACTTGTTTTTGCAAGATTTAGGATCTAAATATGGGACTTATGTAAATAACTTCATAGAAAAGTTGGAGAGTGGTATGCAACAAAAAATAAACATTGGAGATAATATTAAGTTTGGCAAGTTAAATAGTGAATGGAAAACACATTTCATCAATTTGACAACATGTACATCAACCTTAAAAGGAGAAGATGTACAGAATTTAAAAAAGAATCTAAACAAGTTGGGAGGTATATTGAAGAATGAGTGGGATGGTTCATGTGCATATTTGACAATGCCTGCTATTACTTTAACTATAAAAGTGGTCCTTGCATTAGTACAAGGTTCATACATTGTTAATACTGAATTTTGGAGCAAATGTGTGGAAGCTACATCTAAGTATAGTACTTTACCTGACTCGAAAAACTACATCCCGCAGGTAGTTGAATCTACACTAAATAAAGAAGCTGTATCGTTTTTACCTGATGAGAAGAGAAAAATATTGTTTGCTGGAAAAACATTTATTTTCTTCTCAAGGAGACAACTTGATATGTATAAAAATGTCCTTACAAGCAGTTCTGCTTCGGCACTGTTGTTAAGTGAAACAAAGTTAACAAAGCCAATGCTGTGTGAAGAGAATACAATTGTGGTCCAATATAATTTAATATCTACAAGTCAAGAGACACAAGTTCAACGTAATCAAATTAATGAGCTAGTAACATATTTAAAAAGTAAAGGTAAAAGAGTTGTTGCAGATGCAGAGATAGGTTTAGCAATTTTGTATTGTTCTTTAAGTAAATATTGTAACCCTGACTTTAATTTTTCAACTGAAGTAATTAAGCAGACTTTAAATGAGAGTGAGAAAACAGCAAATATATTAGCTCATGAGTCTGAAGAGCCTTTCCCTGCTGGCTGCAAACGAGAAAATGTTGTGATAGATGAAAGTTTGACTGCTAAAATAGATTCACATAATGCTTCCACAAGTAATAATGATTTTAATATTCCTAAAAGAAAGAGAGATCAAGAAGATATTATGGAAATGGCAAATCCTAATAAGAAAGTGGCCATTGATAAGGCTACAATACATAGTGAGAAATCAAATTTGATAAAAAGAACACATGAAGATAGTGATGATGCTAATTTAAATCCAACAAAAAAAATAGCCTTAGAAACTATTAATGAAGACAACAAGGACTTTTTTAATTTCAGTGCATCAAGTTCAACTAAAAATAATGGCAATGAAAACAAAAAATTAAATTTAATAAAACCATTGAAAAGGAAGCAAGACCTGGTAGATAATGAAGATGACAATTTATTTAATTTCGTTGAAGATAATCCCAAAGCTACAAAAATCTTCAGAGATGGGACACTGGACAATGAAAAGATTGATTTGGATAAAGAACAAAATGCTTTAAAGGAATTAAATAACACCAATGCTTGTGACAAATTTGAAGTATCTGCTTTAAGAGGTATTAAACTAGATGAGTTAATGCAAAGCAATTTAAACATGGTATATAAAGCAAATTTCATAAAGTCTGAAGACACTACAGGTTTAGATGCAAAGCTTAATGATCTTGATTTAGGATCAACTACAATTGTTTTGAGAACAGACTTAATTGTTAAGAAAGAACCAGTGCAACTGAATTCTGAGGATGAGATCAAAGTTAAAAATTTCAAAAAGTTTAAAAAGGTATGGCCAGTTAAGATGCAGATTAGTATAATACCAAAATCATCTGCTACATCTCTTTTTGTGACTGATAAAACAAGTTTATTAAGCAATACTGCGCTGTGAAATTAATAACTATGTTGTTTTATTTGCGATTTAAACTATATAATGTTAAAATGATCATTGATTTAATTAATTAAACTATTAATGTGAAAAGAACTTTATTTCTTTAAGACATTAACAATAATTTAATCTTCACTCATTTCAGCTTCAGAATTAACTTCTTCACTTTCCATTTCATCTTCACTTTTCCCTTCATCATGAATTTGACTTGCATCATCTTTAATTCTGAAAGTAGTAAACAGTTGATTAAATTACATTTTTGTAAAGAAACAATGATTAAATAAGAACTCAGTAACTCTGAGGTGTAAGCAAAGATTACAGATTGCCAATTGGCATGGTCCTGACACACCTCTCATGCTTCTTGTATATTCATTTTTCAATGTTCATGCAATGTCAAAGCAGACACTTTATAATTGGGCTACGCAAATTCTAAACGGTTGGCACATTCTCAGTTGGAATCATTGACAATATGACATTTCATTTCCAGTCACTATTTAACAGGGCGAAGTCATTGGGCGAAGTACGGTAGGCATATTGTGAATATGATAAAATCTTGTGCCACTTCTTTTGTTTTGCTAGCAAGCTGTTGCAAAACGTAAACAAAAATCGGGTCTTAAGTTACGACCAATCAGCGCTCAAAGTACGTTTTGGAGACAAAGACATTCATGTCGATTGGACTGATATGTGCCTGCCATACGTCGCCTCTTTGTAAAGTGCCTAGAAAAGAAACGGCACATTCTCAATAATTCGTTAAACTGACATTGTGCCGACCGTTTAGAATTTGCCTAGTCCAATTATAAAGTGCCTATGGAGACTTAACTTTCTTTAGTATAGCACCAATCTGGCCAGCATAAAGGGGCCCCGAGACGATCAAACGGTTTGATTTAAACAAATATATTTAGGTTTGACTCAAACCATTCTGATCGTGTACGAAGCTAGTTTGATCGGTTTGTCAAACATTAACGGATTTGGAGTTTATGTGATGAAATTTCATATTTTTGTTGTGTTTGACGCGCCGTTCGACTCGTCTGTCGTGTTCCGACTCTGAGCAAACTCAGTTTTG
Organism: Papilio glaucus; assembly: GCA_000931545.1. NCBI lineage: Eukaryota > Metazoa > Arthropoda > Insecta > Lepidoptera > Papilionidae > Papilio > Papilio glaucus. The sequence continues at coordinate 446,626 of JWHW01022545.1, forward strand.
TTTTGCGCTAGATTTTGTAGCGTAAGCTTGTGTGTCGAAGATGTCGAAGAAATTGAAAGCACGGCGTCTGTTTCTAGACCAAATTTCTTTTTCTACTTATTCGTTTTGTGTAAAAACACAGGACATTAACGTTATTAACGCGAGGAAATCGCGATCCTTGTTCGAGGGCATCTCACAATTTGTCTGTTGCACAAAAGTCCAATTACGGCGGCGTATCGAACCAAACTGCGAAGTGCCGTTTGACAACCGTTCCATTAAAGAATTGGAAATATTTTTAAATTTAAACTTATATTAGGACGGTGTGATTTTGCGAAACTCCCACTCTCTCTCTTTTCTGTTGTGCTTTACCTTCATCTCATTCTCTTAGAAATTAATCAGAATACGTTTCACTTCTATCACATGTGAACTCATACTCAATATGTTTTTTAATTTACCTATTTCCTTTCTTGGGTTTCTTTAGGTGCACAGTTCCATCAGGTGCCACTCTAACTGTGCTGCCAGGAATAGTAGATAGCTCATCTTCCACAGTAGCAAAGTGCTTGGGTTTTTTATGTGCTAGTTTTGGAAGACCAACGGTGTTTACTGATCCTGTTCAAAAATTATTTAATGTTAAAATTATAAATTCTTTAATGCTGTAAGAGTTACAAAAAGTTGTACTTTTAGCACCTAAATTTAATAAATTAGAGAATAGAACAGGTAAACAATTAGCAGTTAATTATATATATTGAATGCAATTTCTAATGTAATAAGGCACAAAACAGACTAGAATTTACTAGAATTGGGTAAAATTTAGCTTAAAGCAGATTTAACACTAGGTGAAATTGTGTGTCATATAAGGTAATATCTAATAAAACACAAATGAATGAACTATAATTTCACTTCTACATAATAGATAATTTAAGGATAGCCTGATGAATAGAAAAGATTTTAAAATTAATAAATGTATAGAAACAGCAAAGATGCATGTATTTTGTGTAATTATGTACGGCTTGGGCCATGTGCTGTTTATAAATGGCATTGTTTTTCATAAATTTTTATAATAAAGTGGTAAATGCAGCAAAGGTGTTAAGCTCTAAAATTATTAAGACTTTCATGAAACATTATTGACTAACTTTTTACAAAAACGGCTCTACTCACATTCTAACCTCAACATGAAGAAGGACCTTGGATAGGTACGAAACTCGTCGGTACAAAAATACCGAAAACAAAAAATGCAAATGTGGGTAAAGCCGTTTTTATAAAATGTGTTGCTCTATTTATTTATTTTTATACAAATTCAGCCTTTTCAATACTAATCTGTAACTGACATTGTATAGTTCTTTTATTTTTATGCAATATACTTACGGAGGGTGAGATACAAAGGTAATGATAGTGATAATGGCAGTTTTATAGATATGGCTCTAATGTTAGCTTCTCCACCCGGATATTTGTCTTTCAATTGACTTATCAATGACAGAATATTTTCTTTTACTTCCTTTTGTGCCATGCTTGTGTGACCAATAAGTATTGTAGAAGTGTGACCTTCATTTAAACGGAGCATTGATGTCCTCAATCCAATATCAATATCTTTTTTGATATTTGCTTTCTCATTCAGTTTGACTGGTATCAACATATTGTGCTTTTTGAAAAACATTTTTCCCAACAAATGGGAGGCATGGTTCAAGACCCGCGTGTCAATCATAATAAAGTCATGCTGTGTAAGAAGTCTCCGTTTCAATTCAAATTGGTCATATTCCACCTTTAATTGCCTCAAAGGTAATACTGTTTTAACCTGTAATAAATTTAAATTAGAGAAATGTTATTGCAAAAATTTTTATTTGAGTATTTTGTATATTTTTTATCAAAGAAGGTAGAAAACAAGAAAGTGGTTACCTGATATTAAGTGGTAGCTAGCCATAGGCACCCACAACAGATAAATGAGTTTATATGTATTGCCTACTTTTAATGGATAGAGAAGATGATAGACAGGAAAAAGGATACTTCATTTTTCTATCAATTCACATTATTTCCGTATAAAAAAAGAAAAGGAATAGGAAGAGGACTGGGATTAGACAATTATCTCATCTGACACAACATAAAATACTTCTACTTCATACCTGTCTTCTGTACGATCATGGTCATGGTACTTCATCAGTCCAAGCTGGCCCATTTGTGCAACAGCCTTTGCTGCTGTGAGCACCACCACTGTTAGTTATAAATACCACCAGAAGAGTGACTAATGTAGCATGGTGGCCAAACAGGTCCGATTCAATCCCTTTTAATATTTAATACTATATTAAGAAACAACAAACCTTTGTTACTCCTGCATCCCTCAGAATATCTTTCCAATGTTCAACTGTTGGTTCATGATCAATTCTTTTCCCTTTTTTTAAATCTGGAGTAATAAGACAAATTTCTCCAGTTGATGCAGCAGTACTGTGAGGCAACACACTGTAAAATTTAAGAAAAAAATCAAAATGTAGTCAGTATCAGATTTATGTGTAAATTGTAATTTATAATTTACTTACAACTTCACATTTCCTCTACTATGAGGTATTTTAATACAGCGTATTTCTGCAAATACAGGTGATTCGCAACCAAAAATTGTATTTTTTTTATTATGGTGCGCTGTTAATTTTTGTAGGGCACTGAGGCATGAATTAACAAGATCTTCCTTAACAGCTTTTGATGGCATCACATATTTAACTTTCTTTGCATTTACTATTACTTTAGTGTCTTTGTTTAGTTTATCTACACTGACATTGTCCGTCATCTTGCTTCCTTTTGTATTTGAAATGTTTTTATTGCCTTCGTGTCGTTTATCTACACTTACATTGTCCGTCATCTTAGTACCTTTCTTTGCATTTACTATTTCATTAGTGTCTTTATGTTGTTTATCTACATTTAGATTATCCGAAATCTTGATACCTTTCTTTGCATTTACTATTTCAATTGTGTCTTTGTGTAGTTTCTCGACACTTACATTTTTCAAAATATTAGTAGCTTTCTTCTTTGCATTACCATTGCTGATCTTCTTGTTTTTGAGTTTAATACTTAACTTTTTAGGTTTTTTTAGATTAGGTTTGACGGATACCATCGTATTACGATAGAGTTTTAATTAATAACTGAATGAGAAATATTCTGTATATGTTTCTGATTATTATGTTAAAATTAAGGTTAAGTTAAGCGAGTCAAGTGAGGTTAAGACTTGACACTTGGTTAAATGAAATGACAGAACTACACGTGCTCGCGGCATGATGGTTCACAAGGCTGTCAAAATAAAATCGATTTATTAAAATATTGAAAAATCGACATTGTTTTTTGTTCCTCTATACTTAATACTGTTTTTTTAATTGAGTAATTTATTTAAAACCCCTGAGAATGAAGTTTTAAAATTGTACAAGGAAAAATGACTATACCATGTTTCATTACAAGATATGATTGATGTAACCAAACAAACGTAATTTACCTTAAATTTTTTATACTTTCATCGGGAATGTTGTTATTTTGTGGAAATCGTAAGATAAAGTGAAGTGAAATTGTGTAACATTGATAGCTAAAATTATAAGGTAATATGAGGAAAAATTTTTTTCAAAAATATTTTGAAATTTACTAATTTTAATGTAAAAACGTTTCATAACAAAAATAACATCTTGCTATGAACTAAGGTATAGTAGTCTCACCGTCACCGTAGAAGTCTCAACTATTAAGTATATTTATGTATATTACATTAGTAGAGTTCAGTAGCGTTGCGTGCCTTGGTGTCCTGTATTAAAATTAGTTGGGGAGTCCAAAGTCCAAATGAACGGCAAAGAATTTTCACAAAAGAAACAAAAATGCTTGCATTAAATTAAATAAATGTTTATTGATTATTAGTTATCACTTTCTACTAGAAATTGAGCTAGCCAAACAATTCAAATTAAATATACATTATCCTTGCCTTTTTTTGGCGAATTGATTTATCAAATCATCTATTAAATAATAATAATTAGCTGAAGGCGATTGTGTTGTATTATAATGTAATAACGTTTGAACCGGTATGAAATAAAACGCGTAAATATTGCTCCCCGTGGTTTGTCATTGTAAACGGGGGAATGCCGCAATAACCGATGTAGGATGTTGCCAAATTTTGGGTGCACGGTTAACCCGGGAAAAAAAGAGATTGCTCTTTTGGACTTTTGTCGTTTCTGAAGTGAAAACTCTATAGGCACTTATGACAGTTATTTATATGTTTTTTTTCCGAGGAAGCATGAGATTAAGTGATAGACAGGATAATATTTTACTAATTTTTGGTTACACATGTTATCATTCATACGACCCGTATCATTCATACGGCGGTAGCGACGCCCCTGGTAGTTTCAGCTTCTTCAATTTGATCAGATTCAACGGAGCGCGACTCGAATCGTCAACGACCGAACCCTTACGGCTTGATACTCTGGCATGGCGAATAGTCGACGCGTCTCTTTGCATTTTATTATATATCATTCGGTAGATTTCCGAACCGAAGAAGTGCTTACAGCAATTCCTGCTGCTGCTTCATCATCACTCAACTCGATAGAGCCACCCAAGTACCATATCTTTCTTTCATTCACACCATGGTTGGCATTTCACTACCTTGCAGTTTCCGCATAATTTCTTCCTAGCACAACTGCGCTGAGAATTTATATGTCCCCAGTGGTATTTCCAAACCGATACGACTTAGAGTCATTCAAAAAGCGAACGGGCGTCGCCACATATGTAGTTCCTCTGGCGTTGCAGATGTTCATGGGCGTTCATGATCACTGAATATTGGGGCCCTGGAGGTCGTTTGCCACCTTATGCTACAAAAAAACAGATCCCATTTGACACATCATTGCGTTACCATTCACTCAATTTAATTTATGTTTTGAGCAGGCCAACCTGCTATGAAGTTCAGATTGACAGATATCAAATGTGAAAAACTTAAAAACAGGTTATAATATCCCTAGTGAGATTATAAACTAACGAAGTCCACAATCGGTCATTACATACCTATACATAGATGAAAGTTCCACAAATGTTGTAAACAGAAAATTATTATGTGAACTGTCGAATATAACTAATACTCTCCTTTATTTTAATAATTCTCAAAAAAAGTTGTGTCAAGATTTTGGAAGAAACATAATTATTGGTTCCTTATACCCACTAGTAAGATGCAATTGCAAGATTTATGGGATGAATTAGTAATTGTTCTTAAATTGATTAATGATTGGGTAACACTTAGTAGCGATAAAATAAAATAAAAAATTGTTTCTTTATGTTGTTATTATATACTAATCGCATTTGTAAAGAATGCTCGTTGAGTCGCCAACCGTTGTCGTTCAAATTTTTCCTAAATGATTATTCTGTAGGATGAACATTCTCATACTAAAAACCGCTTAAAATGATTTCTAACATTTAAAAAACAAAAACTACTGCATTTTTTTGAAATCATGATTTCGTAAAAACCACTGATTTAACAAGTTTTGCGAAACTTTTAAAAGAAAAATTAATGCGTCAACGGGAGACGTAGTAAAACCACAGTTCACCGTTGCAATTACAGAGGTGCGATATTACTTTAGACTTTTGGCAGAGGTCCAGCCGTCTCTCGTCGGCATTTAATGTGTTATGGACCACCGACGTGTAACCTTTCGTAAGGTTATTTGTTCCTAGTCTAATAAACAATTGATTAGTTTTGGTTTTTTTTATTTCCTATTAGTTTATTCTTTTTTGATGATTTGACTAAAATAAATCACCTTTCAAAACTTTATAAAACTCTAAAGCTGGATTCAACTTCCAATTCTTATCGGTATCTTCCTCCTTCCCGTTGCTCTTCCATTTCCCATCCTTTACTAATAAGGATTGGATAGAAAGGCGACAAGTATCGGACGGGGAGGTGAATATTCAATGGAAATATGTCCTTTAAAGGTAGGCAACGCATATGCCACTCATTTACTTGTAGCGGATGCCTAAGTTTAGCGGTAGCCACGTAACATCAGATGAACCGATTGCTCTTTGCCACATTCTTCCACAAAAAAACAAGTGGATTTATGTAATGAAAATGTTGCAGTTACAATATGTATCAATAAGTATGCATAAAAGAACAGAGATGCAGGTAGCAACAATTTATCCTCGGTTTCTTACAAACAATATTTTATTCAATAGATTACACTGGCCTCTGTACTGCTCGTTCACCGAGAACAAAATATATTATTAAAGACGCGGTAATCATTCTTTCCTGTTATTTACGTGAGAATTAACCGGGCTAACTTACAGCTACATACTCGTGTGAGATATTTTATTTATATAGTTTCGAACTTATAAAATAAAAGAAAGTACACATACAAAGCTTCGTGCGCTCGTTGGTTTCAGACAATAGTTGTCTACTGCTGGACGTAGGCCTCCCCCATTGATCGCCACAAAGATTCGTCATTCGGTCCCCTGCCGCCCTCATCCAGTAGACTCCAGCAACGTTCAACTTATCATCGGTCCATCTTGTAGGAGGCCTATAGGTGTATATTTATCGGATAAGGAAGCTCTTGAGGTATTTTAAAAGTGTGATGTCGTCGATTCTAGCTCTTATTAAAATTCTTACTCTAAATTAACAATTTATAGGAAAATCCAAACAATATCAAAACAGCAACTTATTTTTGGGAAATTTAATTTAAACGATCCACAAGTAATCGGCATTGCGACGATACATTTATTTCACTAGAATATAATTCAGAAAAAATCGTAGATAGCAATCGCTATCCTCTTTTAATTGTCGGTATGTTACCAGCATATTTTTGGTACGAAATGTTGCAATAAACATTTATTTTCATTTCAGTATTAAATAAAACCACAAATTCTCTAGCCGAGTGGCAGACGCCCGTTACTTTATTTAATTTACTGTTTGCACAAACGAAGGCAGTAAAAAATCTAAACGAACTGCGTTACTTCGATGCAGCTTCCGAGCCGAGCTACCTTCTAAATAATTACGCTCGCTACTTTATATCTCTAAGCGTAGCTATAAAATTGTACTTTTTTTAAATTATCCATATTATTCATTAATTATATTAAACTGTGCACAACCATGTGCCTGTATAGTGAAACAGATTATTGTCTAAGTATCTTCTAATTTAAGTTAACCAACTCGAAAGAAAAAGTAGTTTCTGTATTTACATATATGCACATAATTTGTTTGTTTATTTTTCCAATGTTTTTCATACTATATGGTTATTAATAATTAATAATATATTAATAATATCATGTTTAAACTGCAATTCGATATATTTCCATCTCATCGGATCGGATTACCATCGCATCGTACAAATGTGTGCGTGACGGTCCAATGAATACATTACATATAAGTCACATGACTGTTTAATTATTCTGTATGTCGGCTTGCCCAGTCCGTCTCGACAAATCTTAATTATAACCTAATACATTATAAAACTCTTATGAATTTCAGACAGTTGGAATCTCCGCGGAGGATTGATGGCTGCTAATGATGATAGACACAAGACTTTTATAAATGTATATCATGTACGTGGTTATCTGGTCCGGTAAATGTGATTTTTTTACAGTAAGTGAGCGAGCGGATGACCAAATGATAGGTGACCTCTACCCATCGACATCCGTAACGTGACGTGGCTACAAACGCAGCTTAACGGTTGACTACTCAAACTAGAGTTATTATATCCATTGAAACCATCACTCTTCAATCTGGTTTTCTTTCTTTTATATCACTAATTAATTACAAATTTTAATAAGAAAAACGTAATTTTTTATGAATCGTAATTATAACAAGATAAAATGGATTGTAAACTCAAACGGCGAGGTAAAACCAAGCAGCTATCGGGTTCATAAACTTTTCAACGATCCCATCTAATATAAATGTATAAGGAAGTTTACACATAGTAACAGGGTTTACGTGGATTTCGTTTGTGTTTCTCTGCAAAGTTTTACACTAAAACCATTGTAGCCAACGGGGACTTTAGTATTTTGTTTGATGTCGCCTAGAGGATACACCTGTCTGTCAAATATGTATACAAGTGGGGTCGCGGTCGAATATTGAACTATATATATTTTATGCACTATACGTCTTGGTACTTGTGAATTACGATTCAATCTGTTTAAACTATCAATAAAAATTG
>JWHW01022545.1:455231-470430 GCA_000931545.1 Papilio glaucus
CGGCCAGTGGGCGTCGCGGTGTCACGTGCTAGTCATGCTCCCGTGGCGCCCACACCATGGCTATGAGGGAACGTTTGGTTTTTAGTGGGTACGGGCGTACCGTGGGATAAGCCCTACAGACCCCCCTGAACAATGGACATGTATAAGGTGCATTTTCCAAACGTAAAAAAAACGGATATCACAAAATGTATGAGTTATTTATAAAACTCATTAATTACCATCTGTATTTTAAAGGTACTAACATTATAAGGAGACAAAAATTTATTGTTTGTTTAAATATATGTGTAAACCCACTCAAAAACTATTAAACCGATTTTAAAATATTTTTACCAACAGATAGCTTTAGCGTCACGCATCAGCGTTTAATGTTAATTGTTGAGAAAAAAGGTCTTATTGTTGTTCATTATTTAATAGTGAACTATTGTCGCACCTTCCCACCTGTTTTGAGTTTTCACTCCTATCGGCAATCCATGTGACTGCCTGAGTTTTTTATTAGATTGATAAATGTCTACTCGAGCGAAGCTGGGCCGGATAAACAAAAATCCTTAATAACTACAGTTTATATCACAAGATTTAGATACAAGACTCGGTTGAAATACACTAGATATAATTTGTAACGTCCATCCATATGAAGGAACAAGTAAATCTCCAGCAGCCAAGTTACTACGTTTTGTGCCGTAAACAAACAATAGCCTCATGCAAAATGCAAACGTTAACCCGTCCGCTTCGAATTACCAACTCGAAGAACGGAACTGCGGTCTCTTCTAGTCACTAAGTAAACGTTATAAGTTACGAATATATTTTCAACTCAATTTTTTTAATATCATCGTAACCAATGAGTAGACAGTTCATGTAATCATTAAAAATCGATTTTTAGGTGGATTTGTAAGAAGTGCTTTTCACTAGGCAGAAAAAAAATGAGCAGTCATGAAGCTTAGCATTCGATCTATTCAAAATGCACTCAGCTACTAAGTCTGTTTTAAGGCTTTCAGAGATCAGAAAGATATTATTTCTAAGTTCTAAGTCAAAGATGTTTTACTACCCACAAAAAAGACCGTTTTTATTAACTGTTAATTGAAAAAAAATCTAATATAACTAATTGGGATTAAACCTTACTAAGTTTGTATTTTGTATACAATTAGTACAGCAGCAAGCGTCAACGACGCCAAAGGATTTAGTTGTTTAAATATTTACATTCCAACAATAAGAGAAAAACAAGGCTATGCCGGTTTTCTCAGCGCGGAGAAATGTATACGTCTTAAAGTAATGAGGGGTGCCATGTTCTATCATATTTTTTTTAGTTGAAGAACAGAGAAATGTCAGTATAGCGTGCGTTCATAGATTACCTTAGCCTAACATAATGAACGGAAGGCACAATAGATGTTTTATTCACAGACTGTGACACCGTACCGATTTTAAATGATCGAACTTCCTAATTAAAACAAAGTTAATGTGTCTTTTATGCCATTACACCAATGATATTATAATACAAAAAGTAGTAGGTATGCAATTAACGCTCGAAAACTGAAGACTCGAAAAGCGTCCTAATTAGGCCCCTTTTTCTATAGCTTACGTCATATGTTTACATTTCCGCTAAGTGACAAACACTAGCTGTCCTCTTTTTTTCTTATTATTTTAATTACGCTATCCTTTTTACACCATTGGACATTTGTGAACAGCAGTGTTCTAAAGACATTAACAGCAACAGCTGTTAATGTCTTTAGAACACTTGACCGGTGATTTTTTATGAGTATAACATATCTATAGTATAGAATATCATTGAATCAAAACATAATTAGTATGTTTATGGTATGATGGTAAGATGGAAAAATGTAAGGAATCAACAGTTTTTGCTATTACTTTATAATTTGTTTCTATTTAAAATGCGCTTTGTGTATTTCTTGAAATACAAATAAACTAAGACTTTAAAGAATCTTACAAATTTAAAAAGTACATAAATACAAATTACGTACGTTATCTTAACTTTTTTTGTGCGGCAAACGAGGAAGCGTTCAATTTGTTCAATCTGATATTAAATGACCTACCCAGAGGCAAGAAGCAAATGAGTTGCAGACGCGTTGCCTTTAATGCACAGGATATTTCCTTTTCCTATTATATAAGAGATAAGAGTAAGTAGTAAGATAAGAGTATATATAATTGTATATTATGGCTTTGTCCAAAAAATAAATATATGCGCTAAAGCCCGTAACCCAGAAGGGTAGACAGAGATTAGGGATTTCCATTTAGCGCGATCCCGGCACAGCTCCCTCGCCTCTTCTACATCCATACATCTACGCATACATACTAATCGGTTACGGGTGCTCCTTATATCTCCCTTCTTTAGTATGTCACTTATCTGATCGATATAACTTCTGCTTGGACGTCCCCTGCCAACGCTGCCACTCACTTTTGCAACATAAATTTGTTTCATTACTCTCTTCATTCATCCTTTCAACATGCCCGAACAACCGAAGCATACCTTTCTTAATTCCAATCAACATCCACTTTTAAGCCACATTTTTACCTTATAACGCTATTTTTAATTCTAATATTCAACGTCACGCGTAACATACAATTGGATCGCATCTATATATAAATATAAGTTGTAGGTATTTGTTTTATCGATTTATTTTAACAAAAAATGTCATCTTAATAGATATTTCTAATTCTGAAAAAAAAATCGAATCCAACCAAAAAATTATGACATTTTTACACAACGTACGAAGCGTTTCTTTCTCCGTTATCGATGGAGTGAAAAGTATAAGATAACATATGGATATGGGTATGGAGTGAATATGCATATGGAGTGAAAAGTAAAAGATAATATGGTAAAACGGACCAAGTGGACTTTAAGCTCAGGATTTTGTCGATGCTTCTCGAGCATGCTCAAATGTGTTGAATCGAAGATAAACATATTATAATTTAGGTAATAAATGAGATCATTAATAAAGATAAAAATTGTAGATATAAGTACATAGGTATATTTAAAATTTCTTACGCTCGGATTCGCGCGGCCGTCTGACCTATTGCTATTTTTTTCTGTCCTAATGTCGTAACCGTCTTCTTCACAACAATTATTGTCATAATTTAACCTTTTTATGTACACAAACCTTAATGAGTTATATACCCTTAACTTAATCTTTTTCATAAATTATATTCCGTATTTTAGTGAAAATCCGTTTAGGCATTTTAGTTAATCGCGGTCAAAAAAAAAAATAAGAAAAAATTTAATCCTCCGTCTACAGTAACGTAAAAACAACCATTACTTTTATCAAAATAACGGTTCATTAATTGAAACCGAGGACAAACTTTTTAAATAAAAGGGCAGGGTATTATTGTTATCTTGGCAATGTGCCGAATAAAAACTCCTGTCACGTTTCTCGCAGTAAGTAGTTACTGACAACGTTGCAACGTTAATGAGAAGGCTCGTTGACTCTCGACGTCTTCATAACTATTTAAACAGAACGCTTACGCCCCCGACGTTTTGTCATTTGGATGTTTCTCTGTTATTAGATGCGCATCTTGCTGTTCTCATTTAAATGACTGTAATAACCGTAATAAATAAAGAAAAAATTGTAGTCTATCTAGATTTAAATACGTTGTTAACATTAAGGTCCTAGGAGAAATGTCTCATCAATTTTCTTACTTAATGTTTACAAATTATTTTTCAGATCTCCTCTCTCATTACATAATGATAACTTTTAGTATTTGCTCAACTACTATAAATGTATTTTTAAATTGAGTAAATACTCTGTTAAATATTTTCGTGCTGGTAAATTTCCATCCAAGGGTATCTTTAACCGGGGACAAAGCGGGCTTAAACTTCGTAGACGATTCAAGTTAAAAAAGTAAAACTCGGCAAAGCCTACAAATTACCGCCTTACCGTACTTGAATTGCCTGTTTATCGACGTTGCGAAGAAACCCCGCCACGAAAGAATTGTAGAAAGGAAAAATATCGTTAATTCAAACATCTCTGGCTTTCCGCCAGACAGGAATATCAACATGCCAAATCTTAAGGAGATTTATGCTTTTGATTCCTTTATCGGCCTATATGAGCTTTTCGCAAAAAATGTGTGCTTAAATTTTATAACGAGCGAGCAAGCTATAATAGTTAATCTTCAGTTGTCTATTTTATATTTACATTATGCAGTATATTTTCTAATAACAAATCTTAACTTTAGATAAGTACCTATTTTTAACAGATTTTTTTAACTGTAGTAGAAATAAGCAGCGACATCCATTGCAAGAAATATCTAACACAACGGAACGTCAGAGATAAACGTCATAATAAAAGTATTGTTTTTGCTCCGATGTAATTATACTGTATTGTAAAAGTAGCAGACATGCCATTTAGCGGTCGAAACGTGAATACTCGAAAGCGTTCTAATTGGGACGCTTTTTCTCTAGTTTACGTCACGTGTTTACATTTACGCTTAATTGACAAACACTAGCTGTCCTCTTTTTTCTTATTATTTATAGTTACAGTAGTGAGGAGTCAGAACGTGCTTATGAAGGCTCGTCTGGCAATACACAATGCCAATGCAAAAACGTATGTCGCAAAAATGGCAGCGTTGGTAGGGGCCAAGGGGAACTTATATCAACCAGAATAGTGACATACTGAAGAAGGGATATAAGGAGTACCCGTGACGCACGAGCATGTTTGCATGCGTAGATGTATGGATGTAGAAGAAACGAGAGAGGTGTGCCAGGATCGTGCCAAATGGAAATCCGTCATCTCTGCTCACCCCTCTGCGTTACGGGCGTGAGTGTATATTTATTTATATTTAGAGCTCAAACAGGCTAATCGTGGTAAGAATCCCGTTTCTTACAAACCTATTTATATTAAATTATGATATCCTTTTACACAAATTCACATGACTGAATATTGCTGTCATTGTCTTTGGAAGACTTTTCATCGGTTATTTTGTATGAGTATAACATATCTATAGCAAACAATATTATTGCACCGATGTGTGTTTCATAAATTTGGTAAACATTAAATTTGTACATTGGCAATTTTGAATACTCACGAAAGAACGGAGGCGGCAAAAACTTTTGACAATTCTGTCAGTAAAAAAGCTGAGCTCTGCAGGAAGATTGTTTATAGGAATATTATATCCAATTATATGTAATTTTAATTATACCACGTCATAACAATATACAGAAAGAAATGCATACATTTAAGTATGACTTGTGAAATCGTTATAATATAAAGTATATTGGGCCAGATACATATATCGTGTACATTTTTTAAGGAAGAAGGCAAATAAATTTGTCGTATATTAAGGAAAGACAGTCTGTCAAAAATGAGTTTTCGTTGTATTGTAAATAATTTCTTAAGTTCAACAGTGGTAGAGCCCGCAACAAAAACATCCACCGGCACAAATGGGCCGGCTCGACCGGTGAAAACGACCTTACAGAAGACAGGCGTGAAATAGAAGTACTCTGCGTTTCGTCTTCCATCCCTTCCTCGCAACGCATCTGCAACTCATTAGCTAGTTGCAGATGCCTATCGGTGGCAGTTGCTAGAAGTATGATGGACCGCTTGCTCGTTTGCCACCTTCTATTAAAAATACCACATTTGTACTATTTACTTAAATAGGACAAGGTAGGGCATGTCTAGCTACATAAGACGTTATCTGCCTATATAAGGAACATTCATGGTCATTATGTTTCGTGCACAAGTCGTGAGCGGAGCCTCTGCCCGAGCTCATAACAGTTCAGTAAATATTGGAAGTAACGACGAGAAAATAAACACTACGTTTGTTATATTTTTCAGTGTTAATTAAATACATTTAGGTATTGATAATGAAATATATAAGATGAGCTCTTACTTGTCAAATAACGTAGGTGGTATTTTTGGTTTGTGAACAAAACTATACATATTGAATGTTGTGAAATGACGTTAAACATAGATAACCTAATAATTGGACGATGCATATGATTCGATTGTGTTGCGGTCAAATTACGATCATAATTAATTAACAGACACGAACATATCATTTGAATTGGCAATGACTTGTACCTTCAGCTGCGGGACCAAGGGATTAAAGGTCAAACAAACTTATGTTCCTATGCAAAGTACACAAAAATAAATTTATTAAAGAAACCATTAAAAATAAAACGTTACCAGAATAAAAATAAATATTCAAAACTTCTGTAAATATTGTAAGAAGTGCTATTTTGAAGAATGCTTCAAGAAGTAAGGAGCATGGATTAAGTAGATCAATTTATTTAAACTCCAAAAACCGCTTTCTTCGTTTAAAATTTATGATAACGTTTATTGAAAACGTTTTCGGTCGGTGAATACTGAACTGCAGCGGGTAGTGTGAAAGCGCTGCTATGAATCAAATAACAGATAACAAATGGCACAACTTGGCACGCGCTACAGTGACGAGTCGCCCTTACAACTCCGTTGAATAATAAATTTAACAAAGCTGCGATCCTTCCCATTTTCAGCCATTTCAACGGGGAAAATATTTTCGATATTATTTTTGGAACAAAGCAAATTACTAATGTGATTCAATTACCAGCTATGAAAAGATTTTTCAAACTTTAAGTCATTCATAATTATTTATTACTTACATTCGAGTTCTCGACTTTTTATGTATCTATCGTATGACAAATTTAATTTTGACAAAGCGACAATCTTAATAAAGCAGTGTGTTGGCGTCCAATCAATATTTATATTAATCATCATTGTATGATCGTTTATTTCTTGATGGTGTTTCTTTTCTTAGTTGACGATGATTCTAATGTTGTTTTAATGCAATCTTTATTTGGGCATGTTAGGGATATTTAAATATTGGAAAATATATAGCTACTTTATCTCCTTCTTCTTCTAAATCTCTCTTTCCTCGTAAAAGCCACTCGTGGTGTATACACTCGAATTAGATATGCAATGCACATAGAAAGTCAACGACTCAACCGCAAATAAACGTTATTGCCAGAAGTTTTGTTTTTAATTTGTCGCAGTAAAGTACTCAGTAGAGAACAGGTGAACTTATATATTAGTTTTACTTCGCTAGAGAGAGTAATGATCTAAGTTCCGACCCTATAAAAAGACCAACTCTGATGGCGACGGACGGATATAGTGCGCCGATACGGGCGTTCACTTTTATAGCCTGGCTACGTCCCAGATTACACACCTTCGCCCTATAGCGAGGTGGTTAATATAAAAATAGATAGTGTTATTTTTATCTTAATACCGTTCATTCGCTTACGGGTGATCGATATTGGGTCTGACCTTTGCGACTACAATTAGAACTAAGGGTAGGTAAGTAAAATTAGACGATGAAATATTTATCAATTAATTTTCTCTCATTGATATGTATGGATAGAAATATTATTGTATTTTTTTAAATTTAGGTACACATAACAGTTTACAATCGTTTACATACATCTAATTAGGACACAATACTTAACGAGATCATAAACCAAAGTGTGTGTACACAGCAAGACAATGTATATCCAATTAGATTAAAGTGTACGTTATCTTTTGTAACTAATATGATTATTGACGTGAGCTTACTCTGTGTCATAAAAGAAGAAGGAAACAGGAAAAAGCATAAAAAAAACAGAAGTTAACCTAATACATTGCTCTTCTAAAAACGGTATATTTAGGATAAAAGATTTCTATATCATGTGATGAGACTAAAAACTTCGACGAGTTAAAGTCTCTCAGCGATGCACACTTGTATTTTTAACAGTGCTTTCTTTTGTTGTTTTATTTTCTTAATGTTAGTACTTACTTATGTACTTTAATTCATTCTTTTGACATAAAAAGTCTCTTATTTGTTACATGTTCGTCGGAATTATCTTGGGCTGTGTAACGCGTGGGTTAATATGTACGCGTAAAAAGAAATACAAGTCTTTTTCAGTGATCAGTTGAATAATACTGTTAGAGGGCTCGATTTTATTATATCTTAGACTCTCTTAGCGCGTCTTTTTGTCTAAACGCGAAAAGAAAAACAAAAATTACTAAACTGATTTTTATACGGTTTTCACCAATTGACGGAGTGATTTTAGTGTCACCGTTTAACATACAGTGGATTTGTGATGAACATTAATTAGGAATTTTTTTAATATGGTATACGAAGTTAGTGGCGAAGAAGGCCTGATCTGACCATCGCTTCCCATCATGCGCAATAAACACAACGACACAACTCCGGAGGCTTAAGAATAACTATTATGTTCATTCGGACGTCGTGGAGTTTCTATAATTATACGTCAGTCATAACAGTGGTAGAGCCCGCAACAACAACGCCTGTTCCACGATTGGGCCGGCCCGGCCGGCGAAATACCACGACCTCACAGAAAACAGACGTAAAGTAGAAGAACTCTGCGTTTCGTTCGATGAGTGCGGTGCTGGAGGCCTAATTTCAGTCCTCTTCCCCTTCCTACCCTTTCCTCATAAGGATAGGATCGGAACGGCAACAGGATTGGATGGGGAGGGGGTTAACGGGGAAAAGGAAATATCCTAATTCCTGTCTATGCCATCCTCTGTCCATTAAAGGTAGGCAACACATTTGGGTGTTGCGGATGTCTATGGGTAGCGCTCACTTGACATCAAGTGAAATGATCCGCATGCTCGTTTGCCACCTTCTTCCTTAAAAAAAATGTCATGGTGACACTTTAATTCACTATTTTAAGGCGTTTCATCCCCGTAGACCACCAATGGTCGTAGTTTTTCATTTTTATAAAACACTCATAAGGCTTTTTCAAAAAAAAAATACGTTAGAAGTGGTAATGACCACTTTTTGGATACTCCTAATTTGAATAAAAAGAAAAAAAACGCCTGGTCTTTATAACTAGTGCGTTCCGTTGAGGCAGCCGACTCGAGACTCTCGACTGAAAAGAACCCGGTGAATAAATAATGTGCACATTTCCGTAGCCAACGGATGTAGCAGCCAACGTAGTTGTTTCGTGCGAAATAGCTGCTATTATAAATACTGATGAAACTTGTATATCGCTAACCAAAATTATCCGCTTAACAATAACTTAACGTGTCCAATTAAACCATTTTGATAATTGAAATAAATACCAAAATTAATACTACGATACATGAGATAAATTAAATACATACATATATGTAATATAAAAATACCGGCAAAATAAGAGGAACATGAAAAAGGGAAAATATAAAATAGTTCGTTTTATTTTTAAACAAATAATAATTAAACATGAAACAATAATTAAATTCACATGTATTGACATTAATTTGCCACAGCATACTTAAAGTTTAGTGAAAAAAAAAACTAAATGAAGTAAATGCATTATTAGATTTTGTGAAAGTTATTAATTAAATTAATGTTTAATATCTAGTGTTTCCCCCCGTGCTCTGATTAAGGTTTCCATCCGTCCGGGCATGCTGCAAATGATGTTATCAATGACTCCTTGGGGCAACCTCTGCCATTCTTTAAGTAATGTGTTTCGCAACTCGCCCAGATTGTCAGGAGGCGGCATTCTTGATTTGACACTCTTCTTCACCAAGTCCCAAACGTGTTCAATCGGATACATATCCGGGAACCGTGCTGGCCACTCCATCACCGTTACACCAACTTGGTTTATGTATATATATTCTACATTAGAATGAAGTCGTTAACAATAAAGGGGGCTAACTACCCTAGCTAGCTAACAAGCACAACATGTTCTCCTAAAATCTCCCTGATATAGAGATCAAGAGTCAGATTCCCGCCCTCGATTACCACCAACTCCGTGCGACCTCCTAAACATATCCCTCCCCATACCATAATTGAGCCGCCGCCATATGCCACTGTATATTCAAAATTAAACAGTATATAACGCTCTACTTTGGGTGTCCATACTCGCTGCCTTCCATCAATCTGATTTAACACAATTCTGCATTAATCAGTAAAAAGAACCTGTTCCTACTCGTCGAAGACCCGATGTCGATGTTCACTAGCAAAGTATAGTCAGTTTGTGCGATGGTGTCTCTCAAGATTCGGTGCTTCAGCGGGCACAAATGAGCCTAAACCAACTTCGAATCTTCTGCGAACTATCCGCTCACTCACTCTTACTCCTCGAACGTCCTCCCATACATTTCGGGCGTACACAGCCGTTAGTCTCGTGTTCCGACGAACTTGAAGTTGTAGAAAACGGTCATCTCAGCACACCGTCCCAGAGTCCCAGTCGCCTCAGATGTTCGGAGAGGTGACTGGGAGTAACCCGTTTTCAGAGACGAGTATCGGGATTATTTCAATCGGCAAACCACCCCACATGTCAGTCACCTCGTGCACAAAGTCCAGGTACTTCCTCTGTTTCTCTGTTTCGGCGTTCACGAGGATCTCGTCATATGGGATGGTTATGTCGACCAAAACCATTCTGGACTGTGCCCGGTCCCATCTTCTAAACTTCTTTAGACGAGTTAGACGATTTTGTAGGGAAGAAATCTTATCTTATCGCGTCAATTTAGAACCGATTCGACGAACTTTTTTCATTGAATTGAATTTTATTGATAAGATACACTTACAAGAACCAGGGTTTATTTTTGTTGATGATTCGTTTAATATTCATTTTTGAACGATTGTCGCGCCTTCCCATCTGTTTTGAGTTTTCACTTCTGTCGGCAGACCTTATGACTGTGTTTTTTTGTTATACAAAGAAACTACAAAATTAACATGTTGTAGTTACATTATGTTATTATTACTTAATGGTACTCAATTCATAATACAAAGCAAGCTTTGGTTTATAGGTTATAGGTACTTGGTTTATGGGTAAGGTTTTAGGGGACTTCACATATTGCCAATTGGTTACACGTGTCCTAGATAGGATATTTTTATAAATTGGATTTAAAAAAATCTAAATGGATTCCTACATTTTTTGTAACGAAACAATTTATAATATATGCATATGTGGAATGGTATATGTAAAGTGAATGTATGCGGGCACAGAGGTTGTATGTCGCCCCGCGGTACACGGCGCACGGCCTACATCTCCATGGAAATAGTTTGCTTTTAAAAACTTGCTTTTATGAGTTTTCACTCTTGAATATTTTCATTAGCCAACGAACCCGTCAGTATTCAGGCGACGCAAGAGAAAATGAATAAAATAAAATGCTTTTTTTCTCATTATGATTATTACATTTATTCGAATTATTCGTGACAATTAATGACGTAGTTATTATAATTATTATTTGACTAAATATTATATTGAGCGTACATGTTCTCTCAATTCCTAAATCAGCCAAGCTAGCCAGTCTCTCAACAATGCATCGACGCATGCCGAAACTGATGCCTCGATAATTTACGATACACATAAAAATTTAATTACAATTATGTTTACAAATTATTCTACCTGCTAATACAAACACATCGTAATCAACTAAATCTTATTTGTTTAACTAAACACATTTTCTTAAATACAAACACATACATAGATAATATAATTAAACGACTAAAATGTATGTATGTATGTACCTTCGATAGAAGTTTCTCGTTAAACCTATAAACAAATGGTGACGTAATCTATCTACAAATTAATGATTACACCAGTGAGTTGCAAACTAGTAGGCGCTGTGTTTAAATATAAAAAAAATACTATTATATTTTATGGGCTTGACAACTATTCGTCTACGGGTTATCTAATATCTAAAAAATATGTTAAATTACTTAAAAGTATTGACTATTCAGTCGGTTTCCTTACAGTCTAGAATGAGTATTCCATTCATGTCAATTATAATATACGTACTTCATACAAACACGTGCTTAAATATCGTCAAATACCAAAGCTTTTATGCTCTCGGTATAGTAATTATATTAGTGACCATCTTGTATTATACAATTAATACAAAAGTTGAATATTTCATAATATTTTAAGTAATTTTAATTTAATAAATATATTTTATTGTTACATTAAAATAACACAAGAATAACTTTAATTTTAAACCATAAAGTAAACATGAACATATATATTATAAAAATGAATCGCCTAAAATACAGAAACTTGTTGTATTCGTAAACGTTAAAATATAAATGGTAAGTGTTGAATGAAGTTTGGAGATATTTTTTTATGAACAATACCTTGATATAAAAACCCAAAATTAAAGTCACAACTAAATAAACAACATTTAAAGTATTATTTAATTAAGAAATGTTTTTACCACAAATACCAGCAAGACCTCGTTAGTCAGAAGCAGTGATCAGAGGCGAAAAATAGAAAAATGTATCCGTGAATTTGATGTCAGGTTTGTGCCACCACTAATTAAGTTTTTTCTGTTTCGTAGCATGTTTTATGCCATTCGATTGATGTGTGTGTATGTTAAGATTTTGGTTTCATGTGGCACACGTTTATGTTTAATGTAAGGAATTCCCGGCGTTCATTTTAATATACTCTGTGTCCGTGACAACACACACATGTGACAACTGTGTGCTACAAAACAGTTAAAACTTTGGAAATGTAAGATTTAAATTAAAAATACAGTTTTGCTCAATGTCGTAAATGCACGCAAACGTTAAATTGTTAAATCGATGCATAAAATTGTGTATTATAATATATGCTGGAATATAAACTTTTGAAGTGTATGAATTATTTCTGTTTTGTTTTAATTATTGATGTACATTAAAGAGTCAGCTTACGAAGTTATTACATTGAACATTGATCGTAATTAATATGCAACTTTTCTAAAGTGTTACAGATAATTCCCTCGTATTCAAACATTAACTACTGCGAACTTGTAATGGATAAAGTAATGACAAATTGAAGGCTACAGATATTGTTAAATATGATCAAGATCATTAAACGATGTATTTTTTTATTTGAAAGCTTCACACGTACTAAATATTTCATTTCGTACTGTTATATATCTTATCTTAATATATATAAATCTCGTGTCACAATGTTTGTCCTCAATGGACTTCTAAACCACTTAACCGATTATAATAAAATTTGGTAACAATGTGGAACATCGTCCAACTTAAAAGATAGGATAGTTTTAAGTAGATTTTCTTTTTGTTTCGTGCTACCCGTGCAAAGCCGGGGCGGTCCGCTAGTATATGGTATATGTTATGATTGTCGCTACAAATCAGTTTTATTTTTTTTGAAAATTTTTGTCCTTTCTTTCTTTATAAAATTATACAAATCTATGTAAAATCGTAATTAATTTCATTTCTTTCAATGTTTTACAAAGTTTGATCAATAATTTTTAAACAATTAGAGATTATTTTTGTAGTTTTATTAAATAACATATACATATACTTAATAAAAAAAATATAAAAATAGCGAGCGAGAAAACCTTAACGCAAATAGCTATCACATGTTTCGAAATGGTAATTTAATTAATATAGGGAATTGATTATGATTGTTAATAAGAAGGCAATGTAAGTTAATTAAATCAATTATATTGTAGTATTGTGTTAAACGTATATTTTTGTCTGATTAACTATATTCTTCAAGGAGTTAAAACTATAAAACGTAAAAATAACTCAGTGTTTATGTTGTGCGAAAAGTGTTTCAAATAACATATTTCTTTATTTTTAAATATAATACTGAACAGAGAAAAAATACTTGTTGGTAATATCCTAGAGCACCTTTTTTAGAACAGTATAGTACAATACATATATATGTATATATATACTTTGAACCTACTTTATTTAAATGGATGAATGACATCAAAGCAATAAGCAAAGTTAAATTTGTATAAAGAAACAACCTGAATTAAAATAAGTAAGCAAGATAGAAAATAACTAATTTAATAAATTATATTGCTTCGCAGACATACGAAAGTTACGCAATTTGGATTAGTTCGCTGACTTCGTCAAAAAGTCCTCACAAACACTATTGTATTTCACATAACTTTATACACATTTAGACTATTAAAAAAAGCTTTAAACACGTTTCGCGACCTAATCGTATTTACTGAATACAAACATCTAAAACATTATTAAGTTTATTAAAGTTATAAAATGCATAAATACACTTTACACGCTACATTAACTCGGTGACTAACTGTGCAATCCGATAACTTCACAAACTCGAAACACTACGCAATATTGACTTTGTGCTGATGACACAATTATATTTTGTTATGTACTCGTTTACTGTAGTCTAATTAAAATAGTTAAGATTGTTTTTTTATTTATTAAAAAGCCTCTCTTATTTTTCACATAGATGACTGATACTACCAATTAATAAAACAAGAAAAGTACCAGTTTCATTGGAAAATATAAAGCAATAATCATAGGAAAATAAACTTATAATTTAAGGTAATTAAATGTCGTTGTAATCAACACCATCTTGTGTTTTTTAGTTTACATGGAAAGGTTTTTCAAATACATTATAATGTTAAAACACTGTACAATACATATGTGACATTTGTCGTATTCAAATCTATATATACGTGTGTAGTTTACATACAAACTCCCAAAAAATGTATCAAAATTCTACATTTAGTCATGTAACCGTATCGTTGTCTCTCAAACTTGAACTCTAGCCTATGACCATGCAATTTTAATTATATCCCAATTGACTCTTTAATGTGAAAGACTTTGGTCCTACCTTACTTTCCTCTATTTCAAAACGCTGCGACTTTTATCCAAAATATAACTGAATAAAACTCAAGTTGGGTCCTTTACAAAAATACAAAAACAATCTTCGGTATGTATTTTTCCGTCGAGGAAACCGATTTTTTAAACCTATTGTTAATTACGTCCCTCTCAAAGTCTATAGAACGGTAAAGGCACGGTCATGATGTGTATTGCACTTATCATATCGGTTAACGTGTCCACACAGACAGAGAGAAGAAATGTCTTCTAAAGGGTTTCAAAATATGTTCTAAACTACAATGTCGACTCGAGGAAAGCGTTTAAAGGCACATACTTTTACAAACAATAGTGAAATGGTGCGTAAAGACGTAGTCGCACCACGTGATAGGTGAGTTTAGATGAGTCGAAGTCAGAGCGACCGCTAGAAGCGTTGCCTACGATGATAGATCCAATAATGACACTGCGCCGTCTTAAATAACTCTTATACCGAGTCTAAAATCACACACTTTTTCACACATCAAAATACATAGAAATAATCGAAGCTCTTATTCAGTAAAGTTACTTGCACCTTGTCGCCGTTTCACAGATCAGACACAAACACACATTTGTCTATATTTTGCCTCACTCGCTGTCGCATACACCGTTGCCCATTGGGTGTGTTCCGTTCGTTTTTTCGTGGAGGCGACAGGAGGAGGGC
>JWHW01022545.1:470493-480724 GCA_000931545.1 Papilio glaucus
AGTTGTCCGACAGCCAGCACCCCACCACCACCGTCACGAACCCGATCAACAGCGCCAGCACTATGTACACCTCCGCGTTGCCTACACCAATAGCGACCAATTAAGCAATCAACAAAAAAAATACATATATATGAAATTACATCACATTAAAACTACTATACCGATTAGGGTTCAATGTAGAGACCGGTAGAAACGAGCTACGATGTTACGATTTGTGTAATATAAAAATTTGAAATAGGAAAAAACAAACAAAATCAAACAACAATTTACAAAAGTTAATTGAGAAAAATAAAGCCTTAAAATAACCAAGCTTATATTATATATGGTTTTTAACTTCAAATTCAGCCTTTTGCAAACAAAATTCGGCATTTTACATATAAAAACGGCTTTCAGCGTATCAATTCGGACGTACAATTTGTTAGGTAATGGTGATTTGCAAAGACCGGATTCGGGGTTAAAAAGCTATACACTAAGTTATCACTGTGATGTTCAAACTCCACACTTATAGCCCTGTGATGTTCAAACTCCACATTTATAGCCCTGTGATGTTGAAACTCTATATTTAGAGCCCTGTGATGTACAAACACATTCCATCACTAATATTTAAATTCGATTATCCACATAACATATTTGTTTCTAAAGCAATTTTATCGAGGTAAGCGTTACACGTGGATCTTGGCCATAGGAACTTAATGGTTTCAATGTAAAGACAAGCCGCACGTAAGGAGTCCGCTTTATCATCAAAGCTCCGAAAGCGAGTTAAACTGGAATATAATATAAGGCGAGTGACCCAAGTAAAGCTAGAGCTGATTGCTAGTATTTAATATATAAATTAGTTAAGCGTATTCCAAGGAATAATGATTATCTTCGCACAGAAGAAGCGACGAATTTTCATTTTTTTTCACAAAGTGGTTCACGTGCTGTTAAGTGACCGCAACACAAACATGCGCAAAAATCAGATGAGTTGCAGATGCGTTGTCAGCCTTAACGTAGGCCGGAGGATAAGACAATGCAATGCGATGATTGTTAGCCCTTACAGGTTACTGTCCATGAAGTGTAAGGTCAGTTGAACTCAATGTTGTGCCATATAATAAACACAATACATACATAAAATAAAGTAACGCTTCGAGCTTCCCGAGTGAGCCCGCAAGCTTAATTACTGTTAATTTATACTACAACCATTTTAAAATGCCTCATATTATCATGTGGCACTTAAGAATAGTAAAAGAGGAAACTGGAGCGTTTGAAATATAATGCGATGCTCAAATTATAAACTTAAATGTATACTAATATTATAAATGCGAAAGATTGTAAGTATGGATGTATGGATGTTTGTTACTCTTTCACGCAAAAACGGCTGAATGGAAATGGATGAAATTTAGTACTGGTGATAGATTATAGTCTGGAATAGCATATAGGCAACTTTTTATCACGGAAAAATGTACGGTTCCGTTCAATTTTTTTTTGTTTTTTACAGGTGCATATCCACGTATATAGAAGATGTTCCTATAGATTCCGAAACGGCCGGGTGAAGCCGGGGCGGATCATTAGTATCTAATAATTTAGAGTTACAGAACGTGACAAGATATGATCAAATATTTTATAATAAGAGTGTGCGCAACGATCCAATGAAGATGGCTCCCAAATAAGTAGATGAATAAATAATGATAAACAGTAGAAAAACATTACAAAAAATTGTCAATTTAAAGCTGATTTAAGATCTTATATTTTAGATCTTATATCAATAGAATGTGAGACTGTAATTTTTTTCTTTGGCTATTTACCATAAATAGGATTCTGTAGTTTCACAGAGTTTTAAAGAGGACCGGAGAGTTCTACCAAGTTCGTCGTATTGCTTATAATGTTATTTTACACAATATATTTCTACAGTCTTTAAAATGCTCACGGCTATGTTATTTTGATTCACAACCGAAACCTAAACACTGTGTATAAATATTTATTAGAACATCGCGTAAAAGGTTCGGATATAGAATTTATTTATTCCGTTTTCGGATACAGATGATTAATAATTTGTCGAATGAGTAATGGCGAATGGGGGCACGAGCGTAGTATGTATTATGTTAATGTATCTTACCGAGCTGTTTCCGAATACCGAGCGGCTGGCGGCTGCGCCACAGCGAATTGATGAGCGTCGGGTCGCCGCGGGTGCGCCAGTCGCGATACCCTCGCCCTCTGGAATACTGACTGAATCTGTGTACAAACATGCAAATCAGTCTACTGCCTGATATCAAACAAACTGTGTCACTGAATACGATGATGACTGTACTTTCGCTTTGTCCCACACAGACTTATCGAGAATACTTTTTATGTTGAAGTACAAAGCATATATTCTTCAACGCTGAAGCTCGAAAACCATGGAGATCGTATACTGGGTCGAAGCTAAAAAGCGAAATTGAATTGTTAGCTCATTCCGTCATCAGGACATTTCAATACTCGTGCATGGCGCCTAGTCCTACTAGAGGTGTTACATGCGAATGCAAATTTACTAGTGATGCTCTCACGATATATCGACAAAATGCACGTACCGCGGGATACAAGTTACATATACATAACAAATATTTCATATAAACAACATGTACATATAATTCAAAATAACCAGATCATTATTACTACATATGCAATAACTATGCAATAAATGGACATAGGAAAAGGAATTTGTTGAATATCGATAATAATTAAAAACAATTCAATTTCGCAAACATTTTTTACACACAGTGACATTGTCTTAACGGATAACATTGGTATTGATTATCTTAATTCAGAAATACTTACTCAAAAGCTTACTGCCGTTACAAAATAACATATACATTTGTGTTGGAAATATATTTAAGTCAATCGATAAATTACAAAATCCGTTGTGTAATGTTGATTAAGTACTTACGTTCGCTTATTATCTATGATTGTGTTCGGTACGTGCAAGTAACATCACTCTCATGCAGCGGTTCTAGGCCTACGTTATATTACTTTACCCATCGGTAATACTCGACGGTTTAGCAATTACGATGTTTGCGTTCGATACCTAGAATATTTATAAAAAATAGGCTTTTTACTGCATACTGATCGTCTATATAACAAGTTACTTACGTAATCTCGTCGCACCCGTTTTGTTGCGGATCGTAAAATATGAAATACATAATATGTCTTAGTAATACATATGTTAAAAGGAAACCATAGCAATTAAAATAACACAAAATAACATGTTACATCTAAAAACATACAAAAATTTTTTTTAGAACATTTAAGTAAAACTAAAGGATAACTTTGCCAATGTTCCAAAAAAGGATATAAACATATATGCATGTGTTGATGAGGAAAAAGGACTTCTTGGATATAGTTCAAGGTTCATAAGGTAATTTTAAAAGCACTTTTAAAGTGATGTCTTTGTTGTTTGTTTAAGGTAGTGCAGACTTTTGCTTGCCAATACTCGATTGTGTCATGGCAATTTGCATAAGATTTATATTATCTTTTCATTTATGTGGGTTTCTTCTATTACCTTAAGCATTAAACAAACATTCTTTACAATTGAATATTAGTGATATTAACTTCTGAATTTGAATAATTTTGAGACTTGCTGTCACTGGAGTTTGATGAATAAGATTGTGATTCGTTTTCGGAATAAGAAGTCACAGACTAAAAACTTGTCTAGACTTTCTACTAAATTGAAAATTAACTTCTTTCTTAAGAAAAAAAATATTTTCAAAACATTTTATATATTAAATTTTAAAGATTGTGTCTATGTGAATTTTTTGGGTTTGCTAGTTATCAGAGTAGGCGAAGTTACAAAATAATATAATGTGTTTTTTTTGCTGTGATTGCGTATTTTTGTTGGAGTTCTTATTATGTTTTGATTTTAGTTGTAACGATAAAGAATAGACACCAAAACTTGTTAAGTATCGAGTCGTATTTCTACAACAACATTCGGAAGGAAGCCAAACACATTTATATAATGTAGTTTGCCACGTGCTAAGTGAAATACAGATTTGAACCACAGAAGAGGAAATCGATAGAAAGTCGGTTATGCGTCGGATGGGATTTCGATACTATAATTGGATAACGGTGATTGGATTGGATTATCCTTAGAATGCCGGAAATGCTGAATGACATACTAATGCATAAAATATGGAAAACTAAATGGATTAATTAATTTTAATTTAATGAATAATTAAAGTTGTTTTTAGTTTTAGCTGAAGTATTTAAGATGATTAGTTTAATTGTTGTTGGTAATTTATTTGCGGCATTTTAAAGACAGTGGCAGCCCTAGACACAACACACAGGTGGATGTAGAATACAAATGTGGGGGTCGTACTTGCGGATGCCGCCGATGCCTGCCGGCGGCGCGGTGGAGTGCGGCACCCCTGGCGGCACCTGCGCGCCGCCCTGCACGCCGCCCTGCACACTGCCTTGCGGCGCGCATACACAACACCCTGCGACCGCATCATACTTTTATTACTTTTAATAATGCAATATTTAATCAAGAGATTATATTAACATAGTTTCAACTCTAATAGATTATAGGTAGTTTTTAATAAAAATTCCGGCTCGAATGTTGAGGTAACACGGCCTCACAGAAATCAGACTTGAAGTATTTATCACTTCTGCATTTTGTTATCAGACGTCATTAGAAAATTACCTGTCAGAGGCAGAATCCCCTTTTATTTTTTACATCCTCCTATTTTATTCCCCCTTTCATTGTTGGATGTCCACGGGTGGAAGTGTTAACACCAGGTTGCTTCCTCGTTTGCCGCTTTCTAATACCCATAGGACAAAATACCCATACACAAATTTTAATATGAATGAATTTTGGAATAGAGTTCAAAATCTGTAATAGTGCCATACTGAGTCCACTGATAAGGACGGCAGAAGATTGATCTTTGTGGCGAAACTTCTAGGAAGTCAATGTCAAATAACTGACGTTCTGTCTGACTATGATGTTCAGCCTATAATTGATAGGTTTTCATGTATGGATAATTTTATTCTTTTGTATAGAGCTGTATACCAGCTTATAGTTTCGGCAACGCGAAGAGGACGCCATGATTTACAGTAATTTAGCCGTTCACTATATGACGGAAACCTATCCCTTTCGATCGCCATATTTTTATGGCGATTGAAAGGGATAGGTTGGACACTGGCTTGCATCCCCTTGGAACCACCTTGCCCAGATCGCCGGTTCGTCTTATCCCTGGATTATTCTTGTGGCCCTTTACAAAATGCCAGAAGATGAAGAGTTTTTTTTTAGAATAGTACCATTCTAAAAAATGAAGACCGAAATATACCAAAAAAATACATTAACGTATGTTGAACTACTTTAACATGTTCAAGTTATTGCTGTAATAAAAACTGACAGGGACGTTTGAAAAGTATCTTTTGAGACAGGACGCTTCGTAAATGTTCAATGCGGGGTTACATTGAAATTTATACATATATTTTACGATGTTTCTTTAACGACTCTGTAAAGGACTTTATTATTGATTTCGACTTCTACATCAAACTTAATCAAATCACACTTTTTAAGTCAATGCATGCAAGGAATTTCTGAAGTAAAGGGTCGTTAAAATTAGAGTAACAAACAAATTCCGGGATATCAGTAGTTTTCACGGTTCTAATACATTTAGATTGGAACATACTAATAATAAAAGATAAAACGAGATCCATGCATGCATAAAGAATGAAATACTTTCTTATAGCACAACTCATTAGGCACTAGCGAAGGTAATGGTCACAGTCAGGTCAGGTACGGATGATGCAAAATCGTATTAGAAATAATGCAATCCAATGAAAACAAAGGTGATTGACTAAAAATACCCATAGAAAGTAATAACATTGTTGTCTGTTGTTACTTCTCTTCTTCTTATGTATGGTTTTTCTTATGTATCTAAGTATGGTTTTAATCTTACAGTAATGGAATGCTGAATTGCATACAAAACGCTGTATATAATGATTGGCGTTCTTGATAGTACAATGAATGTCTGTCTTTGAGTGCTATTGTTCCCGCTCTAAAGTAGGCAGTCTATTCAGTTAGCTCGCCTCTCTCATCCTTTATGACTTACTGGTAAATTGTGATATTACAAATTTATTCGATGACCTATATTTGATTAAATAGTCCTAGTTAAATATTTAACCAGCAATGACTATGTCAGACGTTGCGCGGGGGATTTTGGTAGGGGAAATTTGAAGCGACAAATGTTTCTTAGAACCATGGAACATGGAACTGTAGAGTGACGCGTGACTTTATTTTCCTTACGCTCGTGCAGCCACAGACCGACTCAACACACCTGGTTGTTGGTTTCAATTTCATAATATTGGTTAAAAATATAATCTACTTGCAGTGCCCCGCGGTTTCATTCGCCCGGACATCTACATCATTCACGCTTAGCTTTTCCTTCTACTCGGCTTCTTATAATAATTCAGCTATCAAATGTAAAAAGGAGTTTTCGAATCCGATTGGAAGTTTCTGCGATTAGCAAAAACAAACAACCTCTTTAGCTTTATTATGTAAAATATAAACAGTAGTCTATAGCGCTCAGAGATACTATACGTTTCTAACTAGTGAAATAATTTTCAAAATCGGATCAGTAGTGCCGGAGATTACCCCGAACATACAAACTCACAAACTTTACCTTTACCACAAACTTTTACTTTGTGATATTAGTGAACATTACGTAGAAAACAAATTTAAAATAATTTGATACAATTTACTATAATAATCAATTATCTTATAATCCTGCCTAATACATTTGCAGAGTCCCTGAGTAGCACTTACATTACATAATTAATTCACATTTATGTGCACCTAGGAATAGTTATCAACATTACGCGGATAGTTATATTAACCCGTAGAGGCTTATGACATGCAAGTCGGTAGCAGGAGCTTTTGCATTCTTAATAAATCTTGGAAGCGCCGAAATTGTTTAACGTGCCCAAACTAACCTCCTTTTGGCTTCGATTAGATATTCATATTGTTTGATCTACGTTCCACTCGCCGCAGTTAGATGGCGAATGTTGGAGCGTATTTCATTCTATTCATTTCAAACGAAAGTTTTTCAAATTGCGATCGGGTAGTGTTGAGAAGTGTCAATCCGGATTTATAGCAACCATCTGTAGAATTTAGAAAAACTATTGAATTCAAAGATTTTCTTACTATTGGGAAATCTTTCTTACCATTGAGTATGCTTCGGCGGATGAGGTTTATCGAAAGAATGACTAAAGTCAGAGAATCGCAGCATCGGTAGAAAATGTCCACGAAAAATTTGTGCGTCAGTGACAAGCATGCATGATTACGATTGTGGATGATGTATAGACGTGGAACAACCATGAGAAGATTAACAGAACCGTACAAAATGAATATGTCTAAACTTTCCTGCGTTACTTTTCGAGACGAAAGCGTACTCATACATTTAATTCGTCTTTAATTTAATACCATTGCGATGCTACGTACGTAGCTAGTATTCAAACCACAAATCCAAATCACAAATTTTTTGCTCAATTTATCTCAAATAAAAAATTTTGGGAGTTTAAGGTTATTTGAAATAACACATATTTAAACGATATGAAGTCTTGCATCACAATGGAAATGTATGTCTTTAACAATAAAGTTGGAACATAATTCCGCGCATTGCAAATTCAGAACGTCGGTTTAGGTTTGAGAATAGATATTAATAATGGATCACTTGGTGCATGTCCTGGATTTCAGCAGTTTGTTTTACTTTTAACTTGTGCACATATAGTGTGCACAAGTTGTCTTTTGTATAAAAAATATGCATAAAGCATTTAAAAGCGTGTCGTTACGAATACGAACGGACTCATTTGAATAAAGTAAATTGCTGAAATACGGTAATGCATTCTATCTTTCCCTCGGCGAATAAAGGCTGAGAATTTTATCGCATTGATATCTCACAAAAAGCGACGCCATTGCAGCGCGGGCTAGACATCGGTGAATGAATTTAAGTCACTCCAGAATACAAAAGACTTGGCACTGCTTTACTCGTAGCCAATACCATTGTTTTTTTTTTATTCCCATTCGTTCATATCTGCGAGTGTGCGATTAAAAGTTTTATTGGTTTTAAACAAATGTACTGACATATAAAGTAAAGTTTATACTGCATTGGCGTTATTATTGTACACGAGTTTAAATAATCAAATTTGTATTTATATAATTAAGGTTAATGACAGCACGAAAATATTTTTTTCGTCGTAAGATAAGTGTAAGTTTTGATACCTTTAGATAAGCATAAATAACGTATAAAAGACACTATAACAATATTTATAGTCGAAAAAAGTATATGAAGGATCGTTCTGCTACTTGTGATATTGGGGCTTGAGATGGTATTTCTCATTAGCCCAATCATAAAACTTTTTGCCACTCTAGTCGGGAAGCAATTATGTATTTATGTCCGACAAAATAATGAGTGATAATTAGTATAATTAGTCAGATAAGTGACATACTAAAGAAGGGCGATATAAGGAGTACCCCGTAACCAAATAGTATGTATGCGTAGATGTATGGATGTGTAAGAGGTGTGCCAGGATCGCGGCAAATGGAAATCCTTATGAATCCTCACGCCCGTAACGAGGGGTAGGCAGAGAATAATCTCTGCCTATCGCTCTGGGTTACGGGCGTGAGCGCATATTTATCAAGATAATTAGGATTTTTTACTTTTATAAAAAATATTCAGTATTAATGAAACTGTAGGGATGTAGAATAAAACGTTTCATGCTATTTTCTTACCTCTTAGCTTTATTCTAATGAAATTTTAGCAACGTTTGGTCAATTATTTAATTATTAAGTTTATTCTGTCTGCAAGAGAATTCGCCTAAGCCAGATCTCTTAGCACTGATCGTTTTATAGTCTGCAGTCGTATTAACATATTCAGATCGTACTCTCCGGATTAGATCGCTGACTTTATTCCCGCAAAGCAAGAAACAACTTGAATTAACATTACTGACTGTTAATCAATACAACAGATTTAGTCTGATTGGTAACAACGATATGTTTATGAAGTTATAGGTTTTTGAAATGAAAACGTCTTTAGTGTAGTTACGACGATATTTTTTAGAGGAATATCTTATAGGTTCGAGTGAACAACATGCTCAACACGAGTCAGCAACATGCCTATTTGAATATGGAACAGTTTCGATTAAGTTTTTTCATTTATTTTCTTGTATTTCAATTTTCAAATATTAATTTAATTGTCAAGATACACAGGGGTTTATTTCAAATGTTTCTCCACGATTGCGCCGGCTCGATCAGGGAAGTACCTCAACCTCACATGGTTCTCTGTCTTCATCTCAAATTATATTTTTATTACATAGTAAGAATACAGGGCATTAACATCGATTTTCATTCATATTCATAATTCATATTCATAATTAGGTTAAACCAATAGCCTAATGGTTCAGGGTACGGACTGCGGAATATGCATAACATGATCGTGGGTTCGAATCCCCCATTCGACTATTGTCATTACATGTTTACGGAGAAATATAAGTAAAATTATTTCGATACTCTGCTTAAATTTCATAAACATGACCGACTAGGTTTGGCGTCAGGCAGGCGGGCGGCTGGCATTAAAAAACTGTAATCAAAAACTTTTGCAGTATGGACTACGGTCGGACTGTGCCGACCTCACATAAAAATGGGAAAAAGACAGGAGAAAAAAATGATGCATCTCCTAGGATAACTATTACGAATTCATTGAGGTTCCAGTCATTTGGTTATGTTACCTGCGAGTGCTGCGAGAGCTGCCAACGTAAGGAGGGCCGAGCGGCTGGGCGCCATGTCAGCAGGGCATGCCGCGCGCTGCGGCCCGCGTCATCGCCGCGCCATGCCCGCCGCCGCTGACGCTCAGCGCGCCTCTGACGCCACTCGCTTCCTACCGCTACCCTACCCTTCCCTGAAACAAATGTATCAGTCAACAACAGGGCATGCCTTACATTAATAACAGGGCTTACATTAATACATATTTTGCAAGATAACATTTAAAATATTATGTTAGATAGCAATAAATAAGTGTCTGATTAAAAAAAAGGAATGATTAAGCTGTTCGACTGCAATTTGTTCATGACACACAATAATCTCTCCGTCAAATTCTGTCAATACATCGATGTCATTCAATGACATTCAACTTACATTTATATGTTGGATTTGCAATATATTCACCAACAAGAAATTCCTTCAGAGCTATGCAGTACTGCTACCGACTATCCGCCTGAC
>JWHW01022547.1:5318-21963 GCA_000931545.1 Papilio glaucus
ACGAAATTTCAGATGATAATGACCTCAGTAGTGATGTTTTTGCTACGACCTCAACGATCATAGTCGTTATGTGGAAAGGATGAATGAGTATACTGAGTAAATATAAAAAAATAGAATATAAAAAATAGAAATGAGTATATAACGGCTGAATGCGGCTAGGCGATGTGATTGTATACGCTAACCGTACGTATACGTCGGGGTTGTCCAGCTATGACATTTGACAGTTGGTCTTTGTAGTGCGTTTAGAGGCGGATCGTGCCATCGCCGTCCTTCATTACGCTTATTCTTTCGGCCAATACTGGCCACTATTAAACCAAAGGGAATATAGTACTATCAAATACCACTTAAAAAGAAATACCGAGATTTAACATTATGACATGTAATTTAAATGTATATATTAAGGATTTCCCTTGAAATGCTAAGAGTTGGAGAAGGTTTAGTTGCCAGCCTGCTGTGGGTCTTTTTCAATATATGTTGGAGACATGGCCTCGTACCGGAAAATTGGTGTAAAGCCGTCATCGTCTCTTTTTATAAAGGAAAAGGGTCACAGCAGGATTGTAAAAATTACCAAGGAATCAGCCTTGTGCATGA
The DNA here is from genome assembly GCA_000931545.1 of Papilio glaucus. Lineage (NCBI taxonomy): Eukaryota > Metazoa > Arthropoda > Insecta > Lepidoptera > Papilionidae > Papilio > Papilio glaucus. The sequence goes on from JWHW01022547.1 coordinate 5,910, forward strand.
CACTGAATGATATAATTAAAAATAACATTATAAGGGAAAAGTGTGGCTTAAAAATGGATGTTGTGACTATAATTGAGAAAGGTATGCTTCGGTGGTTCGGTAAAAACTGTCATGACTTTTAAAGGTATTGCAATAAAATATTGAATGCCAAGATAAATAATTTACTATATGTAGCCGAATTTTAATTAAATTTATTTTTGTCAACACGCAGCAATCAAACAAGTAACTACTTTAAAATATTTATGCTTTATTTGCAACTATTAATTTTGTTTTCTGATGATGATCATTGGTTATTTTAAACTCACTGTAAATAATCATTCATCATTGCAGCGATTGACAACTTGACTTGTTTGCTGACAACATTCGATTCTAGTGTCATTGTCAATTGCCTTACCACTTTCATCTTTCATATTCGTTATCTGATAACGATACATAACTTTTTTTTCTTAATATTTATCAAGCATTTATCAGGGAAAAACTGAATTTAGTTTATTTATATATCTGTGGGTCGTCAAGATTTAATCACACAATCGTGACAGACAAACCCATTATCTAAATAGGTACCAATAAATTTCAGAACCTGAAGATCAAAAAATCAATCATGTAATATAACTTCGTAGAAACTTATTAATGTTTAGCATGGTTGAATGCACTCGTTGTGGTAAAGTTTTTAAATATGAAAGCGAACGCAAAAGACATGAACTTAGTCATTTACCAGGATTTGGATGCAATAAATGTGGTAAAAAATTTACATATGTGTAAGTTTATTTTATTTCTCAATATATTGCTTATGCTTAAAGAAGTTTTTACATTAGTTATTTGTATTTTCAGGTCTGCCTTAAAGCGACATGAGAAACAACACGAAAGGACTGGAACTGTTCAATGTGACAAGTGTAACCATAGTTTTAAAGATGAAGTTCTACTAAAAAGGCATTACAAATATGCCCATGAAGGTAAGCATTGTAGTTAAAGTAATAGTTTTGTAATAAAACATTTAAAAGACATCTTTGAGTACCACAAACTTCTGTTACCACAAAATACTAGGTTTACCTATTTTTAGGTTAATAAATAACACAATCATGTTTAATACAGAATTAAGGTAGAAAGTAGAGATTTTGTAATGTTTCACAGTGTAGTATAGTAACATATGCAAAAATATATATTGCCCACAAATGCAACAGGAATATGTTTATTTAAAAAAAATTGGCTGCATTTGTAAGAAAAAGGAACCTATGCCTAAAAAAAAATAGTGGGCTGAATTGCAATAAGGAGAAGCCTACAAAACATTTAACTAAGCATTTTATTTTATTGCAGGTACACACATTTGTATAGAATGTGAGGCACAGTTCAGTAGCCACCAGGCGCTACGCATTCACACCTTAACACACAAGCCTAAGTCTGAGCGGAGATATTCCTGCAGATATACAAACTGTAATAAAACATTCAACTTCTCTCATCACCTCAAGTATCATGAGATGACACACACTGACAGTCGACAGTACTTTTGTAATGTATGTGGAAAAGGTAAGATGTTTTTGAATAATACTTTAACACATAACAGGGATTCCCAATGACTTTTACTTATAGAAGAAGATGGTAAGCCAGAAAGGGGTTTACCCTATATCAAGTGACTGCTACCCATAGGCATCGGCAGCAAGCTACTGAGTTGCACACGCATCACCAATTTTTAATCGACAGAGGAGTGGATAAAAATGGGTATCCTTTTCCTTTCCACCCCCTCCCCTGTTAAATTGTCTTCTTATCCTGTTTTAATAAGAAAACGACTAGAATTGGGACTCTTGGAGTTACTGTATTTTTTTATTTCTTACCAAAGTAATAGTAATAAAAGACAAATCTTTCCTATCCTTTTTCCTTGATGCATTGAAGAGGAAATAAAAGATGTGGGAACATATTTTATTTTTAAATTTGATGGATCTACCATTCATAAAATTTTAAAATAATATCTATTTCAAAGTCATGTACTACATGTCATGCTAAAGATAAACAATTATTGTGGTAGAAACACTAATTCTATGATGTAATAAAATCTAATGATGAAGTGAACAGCGTGCAGTAATGTCAATAGTGATACATTTCCAATGTATTACTTACAACATTAATGATGCTTTTTGTTGTCATTTGCATCATACTGCCAGGGTAGCTTTCTGCACATAGCCAGTCAGTAGGTAAAAAAAAAAACACACCCGAATTGATAACCTCCTCCTTTTTGAAGTCGGTTAAAAAAGGTTCAATTCCTATTACATCATCTCATTGTATCCTCAGACCTAACCTAACCTGATGACATTTTGGCCATTATTGGTATATAATAATCAATTGTTTAGGATTGCATGCCCTCAAAAGGATTTGCAATATTAGATCCCTCGCTTTGGACACTTCCAACCAATATAACTATATAAAAGAAGGCAGCCTTGCATAATCGTTTTTTTATCATAGAATTGTCTTTCTAGGTTTCATCCAATCACACAATTTGAAGGTACACATGAAAGTACATGAACCTAGTAAATGGTTATTATGTGAGATGCCTAACTGTAAAAAAAAGTTTAATTCAGAATCTGCTCGGAAGAGACATTACGCTCGACACAGTAAGTGAATGATTTTTTTTAAATGGAAGATTTATTGGCGAATGAGCGAAGAGTTCATTTGAAGTAAGTTACTATCACCATCCATAGGCATCTGTAACAAGCAAATGAGTTGCAGATGCATTTCCTGCTTTTGTTGTGTACAGAGGAGGACAAATAGAAAAAGGAAATGAGGAAAGGAGGATGGAGAAGAAGATTGTAATTGGGCCTCCGGCACCTCACTTACCATGCAAAATGCATATGTGTTCAAGGTATTTCACCAGTTGTGTTGACTCATTTTGGCAACAATTATTACTGTTGCTGACTGTACCACTGTCAAAATCTTATATATTTTTTATTATTTTTAACAGTGGTAGAGCCCGCAACAACAACATCTGTTGCACAAATGGGCAGTTTTGACCAGTGAAATACCACAACCTCACAGAAAACAAGCATGAAGTAGAAGTATTCTGCGTTTCGCCTGCGTTCGTGTGATGTGCTGGAGGTCTAATTTCAGTCCGACACTTTCCTCATAAGGACAGGATGGGTAAAGGAAGAGGATTGGACTGGAGCATTTAACGGGGAAAAGGAAATCCTGTTTATGCCCTCCTCTGTCCATTAAAGGTAGGCAATGCATCTGCACCACATGTGCTTAGTTGCAGATGTCTATAGGTAGCATTCACTTAACATCAGGTGATCTGCTTGCTCATTTGCACAACTTATTTAATAATAATAATAACTTACATTTTTGGTATTTTTTAGAAAAAGTACCTGATGATAGAGAGCCTTCAGAGTTACATGTAAATACCTCATCAACTTCTGTGGGTATGTATAAATTTTTAAATGTATTTTTCTTAATATCAAGTAAATAATGAATCCTAAAGGAGAATAGGAAGAGCTTGCATAATACCATACTCCTTTTATAGCCTCTGCGGTTTCATAAAGCAAATCTATTAGGGTGCTCAGAGAAGTAGCAGGCAAGAGTCTCTGCTTATAGTTTAAATTTTTCTGTCACAATAATAAATTTTAGCCTTATGCTACTTAATTTTGCCTTTAATACAATTCACACTGTATTGTTACACAGGTACTTCTTGCTTTTCTTGTGGACTATTAGTTTTACCTTCATTTTCCGAAGATCATAAGCTTATTTGCATAGGAAGAAATATGCAGAATACATCAAAAGAGCTATCTGTCGGTCAATTATCAAAGCTTAGTGTAGAAGAATGCGAAGTTGGTATTGAAGAAGAGCGACGTGGAGATATAGATTCTACAGAGTGTATTAGCACCTGTAGATCTATCTTAGGCAAATGTCTAGTCACTGGTGATACAAGTGGAACTGTAAACTGTATATGTGATCAAATAGTTAAAACTGAGCATAAAAGTAATCAAGTGTCCGAAGAACGAGTAGAAGTAAACAAAAGGTCTGATGTCACTGATACAAATGCAATAAAAACATGTGACGGCTGCGCGTGTTCAACAGTTAAATCGAATACAGAATATAGTAATGAAAAAATAGTAACTGAAAAGAATATGAAAAAAGTCGAAAATGATTGTATGCCAGAATTTGAATACGGCGTTAATGGAATTATAAAAGTTGTCAATACAATTGACGTAGAATTAGAAGGAATTGTAAACATTTGTAAAAACACGAAACCGAAGTTAAAATTATCTATCTGCGATGCCGAAAGCGTTCCGTATAACAGTTGCAAGGCAGTTTTAGGTACCTGCATCGTAAGTGGAAGTGGAACGATTAGTGACGATTGTCTGTGCGCCAAAATGCTAATAGATGACCAACAAATGACAAGTCAAGAAATGGAAGAAATAACACCTCAACCTAATGATTCCACGATGTGTTTGTAATCGAAACATTTTCCCTAGCCGTCTAGAAGTGCCTTATTCCGAATGTCTGGAACTTATTTCACTAATATTAATCCAATATTGAATTTTGTCCATGATTAAAATTTAAATATTATAGAGAGAGATGCAAACAATACAAATTCATTTGTATTTTTTGCGGACATTGTTTGGAATAAAAATACATTTTAAGACAATTTTTTTTTTATTTTATTTATTTTTATTTATTTATTTCGTGCAACATTAGGTAACACATATTTATTACACTCCAATATTTTTTAGTAATTTCTTATTACTTGCACCTAAATCATTTTCATTTTACACGATAAATTGCTTTTGCATATGGAACTTGGAATTCACTAGTAATATTATTATTATACATATTTTCATCATACTTCACGTTTATTGAAGTTTTCGGCTAAATAATGTATTATAATCCGACTGCAAGCGCTATACCGCGCCGCCGGTGTTTTCACCGTGAGCGTTGATTGACGACGCACTTGCGGCCTAATATATATTTACTATATGTATAGCTTTAAAACAGTAACTAGCTGGCCCGGCAAACTTCGTTCCGCCCTATAATTAATAGATGGTTCACTATTTTGGCGATAATGATAAAAATATGCTGTCGTGGGCTTTTTTGTAGGACTATTAAAGGTAAACATTTTCATTACATTATATATGTGTAACTTTAAGGCCGAGACAAATAGACGTTACAAAGCCATGCCGTAGCCAAAGCAAGTGCTTATTGAAGTTTTAAACATAGCATTCGAATAAATAGACAATACATAAACTTTAGAATACAGATAAATAAAATTGAAGTGTCTGTATGTAATATCATTTAACAGTGGTAGAGCCCGCAATTTAATAATTTCAATTTCAAATAATTTCAGTCCTCTTCCTCTTCTCATCCTTTCCTAATAAGGATAGGATGGGACGGTTACCTAACGTACCGTGAGGAAAAGGAATATTCTTTTTCTCGTGTAATTCCTCCTCTCTTCATTAAAGGTTGGCAACGCATCTGCGACTCATTTGGATGCCTATGGGTAGCGATCTCTTAATGTTAGTGACCCGCTTGCTCGTTTGCCAGCTTGTTCCATAAAAAAATAAATCCGTATGTACAATTTGTTTACATTAAGTAGTTAAGATTTACATGATACAAGATTTAGATTGAAATTTACTAACTGAAACCCTTGAGTCATGCATGAAAAAAACCAAAGTATTCTGAAAGCACAAGGAAGACAAATTTTTTTGAAGATTTGAAAAGAAGGGAGAAAATCGTCTCATATGAAGAAATGAGCAGATTTGTTTGGTTTACCTTATAACCCATACATTGATACAATCACTATAGACCAACAGCGTTCTCAATTAAGGTGAAATTTGTTCATGTTCCGACGTCAATAGATGAAATATCGGACGAAGTCTCGGGAACAGCTAGTCAAAAGTAGTTGTACTGTCTATTTATTAGAATGTCATGTTTAAAACGTCAATAAGCACTTACTTCGGCTAAGGCATGGCTTAGTAAAGTCTATCTCGGCCAAACGGTTTTTGCAGCGCACAAATGGATAGCTCGCATATGGCGCAATTTTTTCCTCTTTACTTAACACTTATCGTTATATTTTGGGCAATTCACGCAATATCTTCATAAATTATGGCTTATATGTTATTCCGATGTATAAGCTATATTATCGTAAAGTTTCATTAAAATCCATTCAGTAGTTTTCGCGTGAAAGAGTACAAAACATCCATACATCCATACTTACAAACTTTCGCATTTATAGTAGGATAATAGGATTTAGATTGTGAGGTGTCAAGAAATATTTAGTTATTGGAAAATGTAATTGATCCTGCCTCTGGTATGTCCAGTATACTGGACTATAAGTAATGGAATGTGGCAAAGCATCTTTCGTCCAGTTACATTCAGCAAGTGGATACCATCATACTGGTAGCAACTATGCAGAACTAGAAACCGCGGGGCGTAGATTCATTGTAAATCATAATCCCAATCATCTTTGTATTCGTCACTAGCTGCCCTGACAACTGTATTGCTGTCTGAAATCTTGATTATAAAAACCAAATGATTTGTGAAGAGCAATTCTATTTATATTATATGAAAGAAAGTTGCAGAAACATTTGAAATTATGAGAAAAACTAACGACTATTTTAACCTCAGCTGTTTAACGGTTCGAGTGTATTTTTGGATAAATACAATTTTATAGTTAAAAAAAGAAAAACGGTACAGAGTTTTGTTTTTATAAAAAAATCCCTGTGCACCATTGTACATTTTTTAACAAACGAATAGGCATGTATTTATATAACGATTTCGCTTAGATTAAAATGCACGGAGGGCGAAAGCGCGGGGTACAGCTAGTTAAAAATGTTATGAGTGATAAGTTTGAACAGGCAGTTTGGTAGTCTTTAATAATGTTCAACTAATGGTGTCTTCAGATTAATTCTAAAGGTCGGTCAAAATGTTAGGTATCAACCTCAAGTCTGAAGCAAGTGCAACAGCCATTGAGCGTGGCTTGTACAGCTTGTACAACGGTGAAATAAAATCAAAAGTTAATTATTAACTTTAAATTTATTTACAACATAATTCTTTACAGTTTCAACCATATTATACAAAATATATCTTAGTTAACAAGATCTACAATAATAATAATTATTATACAATCAGACATCACTTCTGCTAAATATCACCAAATTCGGGATATTTATGTACGAATGGAATATTACTATATAATTTATGTCCATGTTATCACATTTAGGCATGGCAGTATCCTTTGAAGAAGTAAATCATTTAGAATTCTCGAATTTTATTCTATAACCCAAAATTAAGTTTTTTAAAAAATAATATAATATACATTTATCTATGGTAACAATCTATAATAGAATGCAATAAAATATTTCTGTAAAAGTTAGTGCAATGGAAGAATCTTTCATGATTTTTGGTCATGCAAATGAGCATATTACAAATAATAAATAATCTAAATTTATCACGATCTTCATCATGATCATCGTAATTTGACTAGTCTAATGCAAAATATATTTTATTGTCTTTATAGTAAACAAGATTCTCAAAGTGATTCGGAAAAGTAGCAAAATGACCCATTTTTTCATTCAATAATTACACATTCAACACTACATTGGTACTCCAATAATGTTAGTTAATACATTGTTCGACAGAATCACAGAAAATGAAGTCATGTACAAACTTATTGCATATTACTAAAACTACAAACCTATACTATGCCTCATTATCAATCAGGGAGTTAATATTGTCCGAATCTAGTGTCCTTCTGTCACTCTTTTTGGGTGAATCACTTATTTGATTAAGTTCAAGAATATTTTCTCCGTCGTAATTTTTCTTCACATCTTCTTGGCCATAGACTGTTTCTGGCTCTATTGGTACTACACTAAGTAGTGCGTTATCATCATTTATTTTATTATCTGTAGTACTTTCAGGTAATGTTATTGACATCATGGTAGTTTCAAGTCCAGATTTTACGTTTTCCTTTTCAAAAGGATCTTTGGTACTGTCTAAGTCATCAGTGTCTAATAGAAAAGTCGTTAAGGGTAATGCATCATCTCTACCTGATAAATCCTTAACATCATCCATCAGTTGATCGATGGATGGAGTAGTGTCAGCGTCTTTATTGTTTTCACCTGATGTTTGTGATCTCTTCTCATTTTCATCGTGATGTATAAGCATTTCTTTCAAAATTGCTTCATTTTCTTCAGCTTCAGATTTCAAAGATGTATTTTCTGCGAATGCGGATGTGGTCCCGTTACCACTTGTTTGATTATTAACCACCATACTTTCATCTAAAAGGCGATGTAGCAGTTCTTCTGTATTGTCATTTTGAGTTTCGTTAACATTTGATGGTTCTAAGTCATGTCCTTCTTGTAACTTTTTAACTAGACTCTTGTTGTTTTCTATTTCAGGTAAAAATGGGTTCATCTCTGTTTCGTGGTCCACATATTCTGCTGCCTGGTGATTTACTGATTTTTCTATAGTATGATTGTTGGTGTGACTAGATATTTCATAAATGTTAACATTTAAGTTATTTGCTTGAGAAACGTTACTCGTTTGCATCTCAGATTCTGAGGTGTTCATCATGTTTTCATTGCTACTTTTTCCAACATAATCTAACGTCGTTGTTGCTAATGTAGTTGTCATTATGTCTGATACAGCATCAGTTATCATTGGTGTTGCTAGATTTTTAATACTAAAATTCATGTCGTCTTCTGAATTTTCCCAAACTTGAGGGACACGTTGTGTAGCATTTACTGTAGAATTAAAATTTTGATTAGACTCATTTGATGACATTTTGTATATGTAATCGCTTATAGTTGTGGTCTCAAAAGTGTTATTCGTATCCGCTGTAGGTATTGGAGTTAATTCTTCCATTTGGTTTTCTTTTGAAGCTATTTGTATTGCGTTCATTACGGTAGTTTCTTCAACCATTGCACCAGGTGCGTTTTTCACCCTTTTAATAACCAAATCCTCACTATCGTAATCGTGTAGCATGCCATACTGAGGCATATCATGTTCTATTCCCTTAGTGGTATTGGAGCCCATATTTAAATAATCGGGTTCAAAATCATCTTTATTTAAACCACGACTCATTATTTCATCCAATTTTGTTGCAGAAGTTTCTGTTGTTAATTTGTTTTTATTTTCATCAATGATATCTTGATAATTAATTTCTGTAACGGTTTCAGATAACCAATCCGCACTGGTTGTAGTTTCTGTTGTTTCTTTAAACATATCGTTCGCTTCTGTCCCTATTGCCACATTTTCTTTATCATTTACAAAAGATTTAGATGATCGATTATATAGCTTATTAATAGCATCAAAAGTTATGTCGCCCTCAACAAAATCTTTTTCAGTTGTCACATTAAAATTAGCATTATTATCAGACTGAGTATTGTTTGCATTCTTTAGAAATGTCATAAAGTTTGGATCTAATATATGTACGTCTTTAGTTTGCTTTGCAATAGAATATTCAGTACTTGTTTCGAAAGCTGAAGTCGTTGCTTCTGTACGTTCAAATATCGTAGAACTTCCTGACGTACTTTCGAATAAGGACATTTGACTTTGTATTGCTTCCCCGCTTATGTTACTATCTGTGGTCTCATTATTAAAGAAATGACGGTTTTCTTCTATTCCCGTCAATACTGATGCCGTTGTATCTAATAAACTGTTCGCTGTTGTTTCTTCACCAGTCTTTTTCCCAAGGAATTGTGATATTGATACTGCATTAGTAGTATGATCTTCCTCATTTACTTTATCTTTTGTTATAACACTTTTAGTGTTTGATTCTATTTCTTTATCAACGTCTTGTAAAGTTGCAGGGCCTCGACTTGTTTCGTCTAAGAATTCATTTTCATATGACTTTGAAGATCTTTCGTCTGGAGCCCGTTCATTATTCTCCAAGGAATGGTCCTTTTGTTCGGTATTGCTTATCTCACTTTTAGAAATTTGAGATTTTTCACTGGAGTCTTCCAGCCATTCATTTTCCGTAGTGGTCTTTTCACCATTTTCTTGTAAATATTTTTCAGACATCATTTCGGGTTGATTAGTATCTATTTCAGAAGGTATTATTGTGGTCAAATCAAATTTATTATACATGTGACCATGATGTGTAAAAGAAGATGCGTCAGTAGTGGATAAATTCTCAGTATCGTCCAAATCTACATTATTTCTCATTTTCTTAGATTCATATGGTACATTTTCTTCTTCATCAAATTGTGTTTTAGTCTCGGTTGTCTGATATAAAAATATTTCAGTAGTAGGTTCAGGTGCGGGCTGCGGTTCAGATAATCTAGTAAATTCGGGCATTAGCGCTGGTTTAGGTTGCGTTTCTTCAGTTTCATCTTCTTTATTAGAGATTTTATGTTCAAAGCTATCAATTGCTATTGTAGTTTTGGAATCAGGCTGGGGTTCAGATGTAGGTTCTGGTTCTGAAATAGGTTCCTTATTTATAGAATCAGTCTCCATGACTGCATTTTCAGTTTTAGGCCGTGGAGTGGTCTCTAATAAATTAATACCTTGCGTAGCTAAATTATTTTCGTCGGTGGTCTCTGGTTGATGCCTCGACATTTCTGTTACATGTTTATCGTGCTCGTCAAAAGAGCTACCAAATATATGTGAGAAGTTTACATCTGAATCATTTTCTGTCGTTTCTGAAAGAGGTGGTGCAGTTTGTTTTCTATAAACAGACTCCGTATTTGTTTTTTCTTCAACAGTATTGGGATTTGCTGTCACTGTACTGACGCCTGGTGTAAAATTGCTTACTTTTGACTTATTATTCAATTGATCCTGGTTATCTAAAAGCAGCATACACTTTTTGGGCTGTTTCATATCTATTATTTGCCCAGGAGGACAGGTGCATGTAAAGTCTAAAGTTCGCTTGTCGAACTGGCATCCATAATCACATCCGTTTTTATTTATTTGACATATGTCTAAAATCCGTCTGGTGGACAGTTTGTCTTCAGCTATGTGGTAGATACTAATCATTCTATTGTTTTGTGCTAAATAGTAGTCCAAATTGTCTTTCAACGTACTTGGTGTCAGCAGGTTGTCTGAAGTTTGAGTATTGTACTTAGGATCCCAATGGATTCTGTAAGTAACAATTATTGAGCCCCTTCTGTAAGCAAAGTAAAAAATATATTAATTAATTGCGTTTATATTTTTGATTACGAATGTATTAAATTTTAACTTCTTTTACCTTATTTTAACGATCTCAAGAACGATATCATTTTCATTATACTCTAAATTGTTCTTGTCGAATAATACTTGTTTAAGGGCATCACCAAATGCGGTTACGAAATCTCTATACTCGTCGCTTTCGGGATCTTCAAGTGCAGAGGTAAATTCGTCGTTATCGATTTTAAGTTCTCCTTCAATAGTTCGAGATACTGTGAAAATAAAAAGAATAGGTGTTTATTCTTAAGTAATGTTCGTATAAAAGGAAGTAATTTTAATAATGACATTAGAATTAAGAAAATATAACTAAAACTAAAATATGCGTATACTAAAAATAATATAAATGAAATGTCGCATCAAAGCTAAGCCGGTACTATAGTTTCATTAATATTATAATACTGGGTCTGGAGACTTGAGAGAAAATTTGCATTGACATTTCTGTTATTACGTAGGTGAGCACTAAAAAATCCTTTTTATGTAGGATATGAAAGTGTGTATGGAGAAACTACCCGAGCGAAACCGGGATGGGTCGTTAGTGGAATATAAAATTATTGCGATTTGATTTTTGGGTATCTATGGGGCTTGTGTGAATTGTGTGATTTACACGTTCTTTTAAGTGATCAATTAAATTTAATATTTTTTAACACTTTCACTCACCGTAGATTGATTTGTCGCCTACTTCTTCAGATGCTGAGGAAGGATCATTGGCTTCATCATTTTGTATTTGCGGTCCTTGTTGACCTATGGGGGGAGCCGTCGTCCGGTATTGAGTGCGAAGAATTTCCTGATTCTCACGGCTGATGTCTTCTTGACTGTTTTCTTGTTCTTGATTGTTTCCGTGTTCAGTAGTCTGGTCGCCGTATTGTTCGCTATCATTTTGTTCATTGTTGCCATGATCATGTCCGTGGTCATGTAAATGATTGTCATCTTGCGCTTGGTCACTTTCGTGGTCTCGATCGTGGTCGTGGCTCTGGTCGTTGCTTATTGCATTGGTGATACCACCAAGGGCGCGCGCAGAGCTAATGGATGCATTATATGGCTCAAGAGGCGTAGGAGAGTTCGTGAAGAGTATTCCAGCTGGAAGTGATAAAGTAAAATATTAATATCGTTTTAAAGACGTCGTATCCAAGATCAGAAAGGTCTTATAGCGTAGCGATTAAAACGTCTAACAGCTACATCGAGTGTGCTAGGTTTGAGGTCCAAATTAAAGTGATATATTTATGTGATGTTTCCCAAAATTTATAAAGGGGTATAAGGGTTGAGTAGTGGTTATAGTCTTGGCTCTTACGCCACAGGTACTGGATATATCGGCAATGAAAACTGTGTAAGGTTTTTCCAAAATATAACAACAATAACATTTTATTTGAGTGTGATTGATTTTGGTACACAAATAGCATATTTTGATGGAAGAAGGTGGCAACCGAGCAAGCGGTTTACCTGGTATCAAGTGCCCGCTACACATGGTCATCCGCGACAAGAAAATGAGTTGCAGATGCATTGCCTAGCTTTAATAGACGGGAACAAGGATATTTCCTTTTCCTATTCATACCCTCCAACGTGCAATCCTCTTCCCCTTTCCATCTTATCCTTGTTAGGAAAGGATGTGAATGAGGCGAGGACTGAATTAGGCATCCGGCACCTCACTCAACAGATGACTACTTCACGCTGGTCTTCGTGGCCGTGGCATTTCACCGGTTGAGCCGGTCCATTCGTGCAACAGATGCTGTTATTGCAGGCTTTACCACTGCATGAAGAAAATGTACTTCTCTTTTTAATTACGTATTAATATAGAAAAATGAAAAGATATATTTACTTGCTGCTAGCACTATAAGGGCGACGATAGCAGCGACCACAAGTCCCAGCAGCGTCCAGCACAGCGGTCGCTTGCAACCGCCCTTCTCTCCCCTCTTGTCCGCTGTTACGTACAGTTTTTCGCCTCTGAAATTTAAAAATTATATTTTTTTAAACCTTAATAATTTCAAGTAAACTTTCAAACAGAATTCAAACGAAAGAAATTTCGTCTATAGACCTAGTATACAATTTAGATGTATTAACAACTGAAAATGTCCTTTATCGCCCCTTCTTTAGTGTATCACTAGTCTGATATAGGAAGGAAGGGTGATATAAGGAGTACCCGTATCCGACGAGCATGTATGCGTAGATGTATGAATGTAGAATAAGCGAGGGAGGTATGCCAGGATTGCGCTAAACGGAAATCCATAATCTCTGCCTCCCCGTCTGGCTTACTGGCGTGAGCGCATATTTATTTATTTATTTATTTAACATGTCCAACTCACATAACCTGTTTGTAAAATTATCTGTATTCAGTGGTATTTCCGATAAAACGTCGGAGCCTGGTGCCACGTGTATTAAAAGATTTTAAAAACTTTTACTTAGTATAGCTGCATCAAATAGATATGAATTTTTCACAAAAATATCAGAACTACATAAATTAACTTTATAGTTAATGTTTTAAGATTAGCTTTGACCGGATTTCAGTTGAATCTTTAAATAGGTGTGATACTAAACTGTTATGCGAAAAAGGTAATACGTACGTTTCCTCATCAGGTTTTCGAGCGTTCGTGAGAAGAATTCGATTTTCTGGGACTAGGTTCATCGTTGGCCGTATTCCAAACATTTATACGAATTGGGTGTACTTTTTTATCACACTAAATTTAAATTATTTTTCTTAAATTGCTCGCACTCGTTACGTGTAATCGATTCAATAGAAAACTTAATTCTACATAATATGCAATCAAATCTATATTTTCTTTCAACGTTGTAGAAAGTTTACAATGTTACTGAATGCGGGCGAGCTAAGCACATAGTTTTAATTATAACTTTATAACAAGGGAATAAAGTCGGTAATACGATTACAGCAATATTTTAACATTTCCGTGTCTTAGTAGTTTGGGCACTGTCCTGTATGTCTCATATAACGTTCACCTAAGCAAATATTTATGCGCAGTTTTCGAATTACTCGAAGGTCGATATGTAGAATGCAACAAGTTATATTTAATAGATTTGTTTTAATATTGTAACTTCAAAATGTGGCTAACAATTCACTTTATTAAGATAGTAAAATTTATATTACATAGCCGGCAACTATTTGATATAGATGACAGAATAATAGTTAAAAGACGTATACTATCATTTATGCTAGCGTACGTAGTGGAGAGCGATGAGTTTATTGCATAAACATATACAAAAAATATCTGTTTGTCCTTATAGATCTTCAAATGTACTTTAGACAAATTGACGCTTTAACTAATTTAATGTTTTCAATGACATGCATGAAGATATTTTTAACGGTCTTACAATTCTTTCCATTACAAATGTCTTATATTGTCATGATAAAACTGTATTGGAAAAGAGAAAAGAATATAATTTGTAACACGATGTAACTAATTTGAGATAATTTGAATTGAATATTACTGTCCTTGGTTAATACCCATGAAGAAGGAAGGAAGCGCCAATAGCCTAATGGATAAGGGTACGGACTGTGAAACATCTACGACATGGTCGTGGGTTCGAATCTTTTAATATTTCATATACATGCCCGAGGAGAGTTGGCATCAGGTAGCAGGCCGGCCGTAAAAAACTAAAACCTATTACAGTATGGACTACGGTCGTATTGTGCCGACCCCACGAGTAGAAGATTAATATTCTCCTGCGTATTTAAAGGATCTGTCGTCACCCATACGGGCAAGTAAAGGCTATTTTCAGAAGAGATCGTCCAATGGCTCAAAATATCCGACCCCATAATAATATATATACTTGAGTCTGGATTACGGAATGAAATACTACCAAATAGAAGAAATGCTGTTGTTTAAACATGTAAGTAAAACAGATATTCACACATATCCAACTTATTATTCCCAGCGCTGACGTAATAAACAAAGAGAAATATTAAAGGATATAAAGTGAAGCGGTCCCGCAAGTAAGAATAAGACGGTTATTGTTTATAAGGCTGTACTAAGTCAAAGTGCGGACCGCTGGGTCGATGCCCTGCGCTTTGTGCTTGCGCCCGCGCCTCCCCGCACGCTACACATAGCGTCTCCACGCACGCTCGACGACTTTGTTATGGTCTTATGGTCCCAGGACTTGCGACGTGACCCCCTCATTTACCACGCTACGCCGGTGGTATATTGCCACTCGAACGCTAACCTAAGTAAAATAGAAAATAAAATAGAAAATAACGTTCTGCTTACTAAAATGTTTTCATGTAGGCTAGGCTATATACGATTTACAGTGTTTATGATACGAAATATGGATGTCCAATTATTTATAATATTTTTGTTTTATTATATTAATCTCAAGAATAAACAAAAACATTTATTGAATTAACTCTTTAAAATGTTTTCTCTTTCTTTTTTTAAGTTAAGTTTAAACTTTACCTTTAGTCAAGCCCAAAATGTTTGATTGCCTGTTATCACGAAACTGTTAATTATTGTAATCAGGATATTTTCAAATCCTCAATTGGTGGTCAGTTTCTGTTATTTCAATTTCCTTTATCATTAGCGGAAAGGGATAATTCAATTACACCAGTGTGGCATCCTTCCTCTAACTTTATTAATATTACTTTGTCTTAATGTTATGCATTTAACGGATAGGAACGCATCCTGCACGAAATGTAGTAATTATTATTTTAATTTTAAGGTGACGTGTGGGATATTCACCTGATAGTACGTGATACGGTCTACCGGTAACAATGCGGAGGTGCAATGCGCGGTGCACGATTTTAAGGTACGAAACAATTTTAAAATCACCTTGAGCTGTTCTCTCTAACTCGAACTCAGTAATTTTAAAGCGGAATTTAGTACATTGTATGCCAATATTGCGCGGTACTGCGGTGGTACCAACCTAAACATCATTGCCAAATCTTTCTTGAAGGGGCTCACCTCCAGTG
>JWHW01022547.1:31189-52704 GCA_000931545.1 Papilio glaucus
CTGGTTTTATCGGAAGATATTTATAATTCGAAAAATGTCATCTAGCGTTATGCCGCATAAATACCAGACTGATTTTGCTTTGTTATCAACCGATTTTTTATCTAATAATAGTAATGGCAGAGATGGCATTTTTTTGAAAAAAAAAATTGCGGGAACAATATTTTCCACAAAACTAGAATGATAATTTAAAAAATCTGTATAGTACGATTCTAATTATACTAGATGTCCTTGAAGCTACTGTCCACGTCGAGTAATTAGGTGATGTGATGGGCAACGGAGTGGAACCAGTGGCGAACGTAATCAGGCCATTCGCCTCCCTAAGTAGGATTAGGTAGAATTAGACGAATGCATTAAGGTGACTGTTCACTTTACATTACATCTATTTTTAATTTGTAGTTGTGATCACTGAAGTGTGACCTCGCCTTTTTGCAGCTACGAGTTCAAATCGGCAAGGCACGACTCTATCTATTTTAAAATAGTATTTTTTTCACTACAAAAAGTGTTAATTTAAGACTGGCAAAGAGTTGTGTAAAGTGGTCAGAAGAAATTATTTTAAGCAAATATATAAAATAAACAATTAAATAAAGTTTTATGGATAAATAAACAAAGCAGGAGAGACAAGACTAGTCTAGAGATACCGAAGCTGTTAATCCTGTAAATTATTTTTTTTATCAGTTTTTATAAAGGTAAAATATTTTTCCAATGATTTGCAAAAAATTCAACGTATTTACATGAGGTACATTAGATAAATACATAATACTGCCTTACTATCTCTGCCTTCTTTTTTAGAGTTCAAAGTAGTAACACCTTTTAACATAGTACATAAATATTAATTACTGTTATCGTTAATTATATTGATGTCCCGGGGATAAGCTAGCATATGCATTTAATTAATAAAAAACACAGGGCAGAAGGACTGCCAACAAAAGTAAAAACTCCACACAGGTAGGAAAGAGCGACAATAGTTCAAAATAATACGACAATAATTCAAAAATAATGAATAATCAACAAAACTAAACCCTTGCATCTTAACAATAAAATTTTAAATTGTATAAAAGAAAAATAAATGAAAAGAAGAAAACGAAACTGCTCAATTCATTATTTGAATTGCATGTCGCTCACGCGTGTTGCTGAATCATCTCGAGCATGTTGTTCACCAAATATCGTTATAGAAGTTAAAGAGAGTACCAGTGTATACTACGTCACCAGACGTCCTTAGTCTCGAACCAGACAAGTGTCGCACGCGCCGAGGCGAGCCACCTTTTACTAACTTACATTCAATCCAATATTACCTTATTAACTAATTATTTTCTTGTGTTTATTTTTCTATCGTTACTTGTTACATTTGAACCACAATAGAATCTATTTCATTTAACCGTTTTTTAACATCATTCTTTTTTGCGGTTTCGTACGATGTTATAAATACAATTCATTAGTTTTTCGACTCAAGTGTCAAGCACACAAAACCTTCTAAAAATAATGATTTACCATTCGCTGTTTTTAGTGTTTCAGTGTATGAATGGAAAATAAATATCCATTGTTATATTCCACTTGATAAAAAATAAAACAGTTTTCTAACTAGAACTACATTTGACACTACATTTTTTACAATAGAATAGATGACAACATAATAGTCATAACATAAATAAGCCAACTTAAGTTCAGTTATAATAATCGCTATCCTTACTATGGCCTTAATATGACAGGTGATGGGCCTATAATCATATCATCAAACATTAACTAAAGCTGAAAACAATCATTTGCTACTTGATATCTCACCTGGTATCTGAACTCAGATCTCACAATCCTATTAAAAATAAATAATAATTAGGTATGTAGTCAGGATGAATTATTAATTCGTAGTATACCTATGAAATAATATAATATTTTTGAATAGAATAATTTGACTGTGACTGTATGTACAACGATGAATAGTTATTAAGGTGCTATAAAATGTTTTGTGTGCAATGTACTCGTACCTTAAAAGTTTTAATTGTAAATAATAAAATATTCAATCCTGTCAGTCAACATCAACGGTTTGTTATAGATTGAATGCTTTATTTTTAGCAAACACAGGTTGAGACAACTTTGTCATGCTATCGATGCCTTATTATATTAATCGAGTAATTCATAAGCATTTTTAGAATTAAATTTTGAAACACTTTACGTTACGTGCCAAATAAATGATAAATAGAAACGTTAGTAGTTTATTTGGACGGATCTATTTACGAGATAGACGATGCAAATTTAATTTTCTATCGGATGCAAATCGATGATAAATTAGTGTCTTCTAGTGTACACCAAATTTGTACGACTAACGTCACAGGCTAATTGCCTAATAACGCGACGGTTAGTATGCTAAATAATCAACAACTTTGGGGTATTTATTCCTTTTTAGTAAATGAAATTAACTTAAAAAATATTTTCCCACATTTGACACTTTTTTTTTAAATAGGATAAGGCGCCTTTTGGTATCGGGGGAAATTTTCTAAAGATATCCTGTCCTACCCAGGGGAGATAATAACTCCCCTTTTTGCTTTCGCAGCACTACGGCAACGCAGGACCATGCCGTGTTGCCGTCCTCCCGGAATCGTTTATCTAGACGATAAGGACCCCCACCCTAAGCGTCCACGATCCCGAGGGTCACTTTTTGTTGACGCTGCGACAAAAGGGACAGCTGCGGTTCGTCTAGTGAAGTGATCACCGACGCCCATGAACATCAGCTGTGAATTATATTGATTTTTTTTTGTGGTAGAAGTTGGCAAACAAGCAAGCACGGGTCCCCTGATATTAAGTGACCACTACCCATAGACATCCGCAAAAACAAATGAGTCGCAGTCAATGTACTGAGGAAGTGAAATGTGCTCAGACGGTAGTTATTTTTTTATCTTAAACGCAAAATGAGTCTTAAGACTTTAAGTATCTTACCTCAGGTATCTTATTAATAGTTGTTTGTTTGGAAAACTAAGCAGAATGATATTGAAGGCATTCCACGATTGTACACTTTTCGCGTAACTTTCTGTTACGCACAACTTCCTTGCGGAATCTATTGTCGGTAGCGGTGTTTATGACTTAAGGACCTCCAAGAACTCATTACGTCTACAAGAGCTGTTAGTGTTATGCATTCAATAAGATTAATGTATTGTTGTTAAAATTATGACCATTCATATACCTTGTGTTAAAGCTAAGGCATTATTATTTTCAAAACCCTAAGTGTTTATTTTATGTATGAATTTTTGCGGATACTTGAAGTACTAGATAGAATCCTGTTTATCCACCGCAGTAGACATTGCATTTGTTAATATTACTAATAATACATTCTTAAAATAATTGGCAAATCTTAACATTATTGGATGGTATATTTAGGAAAAGTATATTTATTACATTATTTCCGAACCACTAATGTTTGTCATATATTACCGTGTGTTTCCACTGGCTTAAAATCGTGTCGCGATACAAGGTTTCTCTGTATCTTCCTCTTCGAAAAAATTGTGATGACAATATGTTTTATGTGAATGTTTTCGGCAGTGGAAGCCCACGTTTAAGCCACGACTTTTGACGGTCCAGTAATTAATAAAAGTAGTTGGTAGTAGATTATAGATACCTGAGGCTAGATATGATAAACAAGATAGGGAATTAACAAGTTATAAAATCTGAGATATTAAAAGGAATGGTGGAGATTTTATTATAAGGCAAGGGGACAATGACAAGGGGACGCGACAAGGGTCGCCTAATGTTAAGTGATCGAAGCAGCTTATGACATCTACAAGACCAGAATCATTTCTGCAGATGCTCTGCCGGCCTTTAAGGAAGTAGTATGGTCTTTTCTTGAAAGAGCGTAAGATTTATAGGTTTGGAAATAAGGCTGGAGACAGATATAACAAGGCTTTTCCTCTCACCTTAGTCTTTGTTGTCTTGGCCTATTTCTAGTGTCTAGTACGAGCGACCTCGTGTAGTAGTACCGTGCGTGAGAGGAGCGGGGCGTTCGCGGAGTCTTCCTGTACCGCTCGCACCGCACTAGATTCCCGCCACCGAGCATCTTGCTCACTCACATTTTAGTTTTCAAAAAAAAAAAGAAAGTTTATTGAATTTTACGCACATAATTATACATTTTTTAAATTGTCTTTGGTCACTGACGTCCGCGCGGCACAACGACGGCCTCCAGTTTCAGATGACGAAGAAAACAATCATGTAAACAATAATATTGACGTTACAACCATTTCGTATATAGGGTGAGCAATGTCTTAAAAAAAAGATTTTGTGTATTAATTAACCGTCGTTTTAAGTCTCATACGTCCATATTGTTTCTACATCTAGATAAGAGATACAATATTGTCTTTTAATTATTCCAGTGATTTCGCCAGTTGTTATAATATTTTACACCTCAGGAAGGTTAGGAGTGGTTCTACAAAAGTTAAAGACCCTGCAAAATATTGTAACGTACATAAGGAAGTTTAGCATTTAGGTTCGTTCTTAAGCCTAATATTTGAAGTCCTAGGTTTTGAAGTCGATTATGATTTAGAATATCTGGTACAGAGTGTTTGCCAAGATGAAATACATATACACGAAATTTCAAACTATGATAAAAAAAAAAACAATTCGAAAAAGTTTTTTTTTCAAACTATGATTTGAAAAAAAACTTTTCAACATATCTGCGTAAGGAAATAGCACTATTATGTAACGGCTAATGTACGTACATCCAACTTTACCTTCACTCGTAAACATCGGAAACGTGTTTGTTCAATTATGGTGGACACCTTGAAGCTTAGTGTTAATGGTAAAACATATTTTTCATTTACTTTGACTGTCCGTCATTGGTGTCCTTGTGTCAACGTACTACCGGATCCAGCTAGCCTGTAGGATTATTCTTATTGAAAGAAATACTTAATCATCATCATCATCTCCTTGCCCTTTTCCCACTCGTGTGAGGTCGGCACAGTATGATTGTAATCCATACTGTTTAGGTTTTGGCTATAGTTTTTACGGGCGGCCGCCTGCCTGACGCCAACCCTCCTTGGGAATACTTAATAATAATAATAATAATGTAATTAGTCAGCCTTTTTAGTACGTTTTCCCACTGCAAGGATACAGGCCTCCTCTCCGAGAGATGGCTACTTGTCTAAGGTATATATCTAATTTGATTCTTTTTTATGATATAATTGATTGAATGATTTTGGAATCAAATTCATTTAAAGCTAAATATTATTACTTTTTTCTTTTTTTTATGGAAGAAGGTGCAAACGAGCAAGCGGATCACCTGATGTTAAGTGAGCTCTACCCGTAGACGTCCGCAACAAGCAAATGCCTTGCAGATGCGTTGCCTACCTTTAATGGACAGAGGAGGGCATAGGCAGAAATTGGGATATTTCCTTTTCCCCGTAAACCCTCTCCCCGTCAAATCCTCTTCCCGTTCCCATCCTATCCTTATAAAGAGAGAGTGAGAAGGGGAAGAGAACTGAAATTAGGCCTCCGGCACCTCACTCACTCACGAAATACGTAATTCTACTTCAAGCCTGTTTTTCCTATGAGGTCGTGGTATTTCACCAGTCGAGCTGGCCCTTTCGTGCAACACATGTTGTTGCGGGCTCTACCCACTGTTAAACTGTTCTTCATATGAATGGATATATAAATAAAGTTATTTTCTATAACCGTAGTTACACAATTCATTCCATAAATAGTTTTAAGTTTTACTATATTTATAAAGAGCGATGTGTGTATGTATTCCCTACAGACTTATACTATACTTCGTTCTTCATTTATAATTCGGGAGCCGCCTGTAGAGGAATATTTTCAACATTAGTGACTTCACGCTAAAAGAATAACATACGTGTACAGAATAGCGTGCTGTTGAGTGCGTACAATTCAAATGATTGGATTAAGCGTATCAACCTATATCAATCAATGTACTATACTGTAACTGTATGTTACCTTTAACTACTCTAACAAGTTTTAGGTTTAGATATTAATATAATCACGTTAAAAATTATTAACTTAATAAAGTTAACAATTACTTGGTTATTTTCTTAAAGTATAGACTGACGAAGTTAATAATTGATTGGATTGACGATTATAATAATCGTACTAAACAAATCATAAACTGTCAGGAAGTTGTGAACTAAACGAATTATTCACAATTTAACGTGCCGTTTCTCGACAGTTTATATGTCTATTACTGTCGAATTTAATTCGTGAAATTGTGTACTAGTAGTTTTGTTTCGTTTATTATGTTAAAGTCAAAGTTAGAATGGGAGATGATAAGGTTAAGTTTAACAAACTTAACCAAACTTAGCCTTAGTTGGTGGGCATAATAGTTATACATAAAAATAATTTCTTCAAAAGAAAAAAAAACCTTAGAAAGGTTTGTAGCGTTTGGCATGATGCATCAAATTGACAATGCTCTGTTAATTTTACATTATGCTAATAGTTTATAATATGCCCAATCCTATTATAAACTAACGAAATTCATCTATCGGCGACACATCAATGGTCTTTAATTTATGGACCAATATCACTTAAGAGATGTCTCAATAAAATTAACAATTTAGCTTTTTTTATAGAATAAGATGGCAACGAGCTGGTACCCTGATGTTATGTGACCGCTACCCATAGGCACCAGCGACTAACAAATGAGTCGCAGATGCGTCACCTTCCTTTGTAGAGATGAAAGAATAGACAAAAAAAACGGATATTTCCTTTACATCACCTCTCGAATACTCACAATCCTCTCCCCTTTCCCATTCTTAATAGGAAATTATGGGAAAGGGAACAGGACTGAAATTAACGACTTACAGTAGCATAGTTAAAGAGCCGATACGACTATAACGTTGGTACAAATTATCTCACAGTAGTTGCGTATAATTTATTACAAATCCTTGTCAACTAACGAATTCAAGACATTATTGGTTATTGCTATAAATAATTAATGGAATGCGTGTGATTTGTACCATACAAGTATTCTAGACATTTAGTTATGAAAGACCACACACACTATAGTTAGCAGGTGTATTGCAATCAACCACAAGAGTACGGTCAATGCAACCTGTATGCGTTTGTTCTTGGTACAATTATTCTTATTTATTCTTTGGTGCAATAATTTTGCAAAAACATTGCCCAAACTGTAGGTGTTCTTAGAGTAATCATTAGTCAACATTTAGTCAATAAATCGAAAGAAGAGAATTCTCATCATAGTTTTGCAACTCTCTGTCTCTAGACTCTTGTATCTTGTACCAAACCTATTACGTTTGCACTATCAAAGCTGTACTATTTAATACATTAACAGCTATCCAAAAAAATTTTGCAGTGATTGATTATTCACTTTACGTAAGGCTAACTTTACAAGCTGTGTTGAACCTTAATTTTTAAAATTTACTTTTGAATTGGTCCATCTCAAAGAAGGGTAGATAATAACGCCATCCATTTCACAAGGTCCTGGTACATTTTTCTTGTTTCCTGCATATCCATACGTATACAAATGCACTCGTCGGAATGGGTACAACTTATATTACCCTAAAAAAATCATGTTATCTTAACGATGCTTTTAAATACCTTGTAATGACGGCGCACACCTGCAGCCTCTGTTTACATTGCTTCAAGTACATGCTATAATAATATTGATAATTTTAAAGTGTAATTTGTGTTAATAGCAAAACAAATAAGTCTACCTTAAGGTCATTACCCGGGGGGTAGAAATAGCATACTGTTAGCAGATTGAGATTTGGAAGTGTGCGTGTGCGCCTTTTTTTCTTACCGTAATATTATCATGATTTCCACTCTATGGTAGCCCACTGTTGGACATGGGCCTCTTTATGTACGCTTTATACCTTGATTTTTAGTTCTGAGTGTCCTGTCAGATGACTTGAACATGTCGTTTTATTAGGCAACTAATGTAGTCAAAACGCAACCGGTCTACAAATGGCCATAGATATGTTTAATTAAATGTGTTTGTAAACTAAGAAATAAAAAAAATAGGTTGGAATAATAATTTAAGTGTACAATCCGACTTGAAGGTCGTTGTTAAGAGGCACAGCTGTAAATGGCGAAATCTTTGAGTATTAATAATTCGTCCCGCGCAAATGTCGACGCTTAGAATAAAATGTCCGAGACTAAACGAACTTGTACGGACTGTGAAAGTTCAAAACAGGCTTCGCGATACTGCCTATACAATGTTTAGGAATTAATAGTATCTGCTGTCCCCCTGACCGATATACGGCACGGCGGTATCTTGATTGTGGTACTAGGTTACATATTCTTGTCTACGTATAATAGGGGTTATCGACCCGTGTTAGGCACATAAGGATTAGTCATGTTTTATTAAAAATTTCTTGGTTGTTTCTACATATTGGTTGTGTGCACGTTCACTTTCGTGCAAGATTACACGTGGTTTTTCTGAATGATTTATCTTTTTTATAGGATTTGCCGATTCGTTGCTATTTTCTTGAAGTACCAGTTGTCGTAATGGTAATGAAATAATGGAGAAAGTTTATTCTCCGAGACATATGTGCGGGGAAGGTCCTACTGTTGTTAAATGCCAACCTTGTCTTCAATACGTATTACATAAATGACCTAGGTATAGCAACATATGTTCATTGCGCTTAGTTAAGAAAGTTAAAAGTTTTATTGTAAGTACAATTTCACTGCTAAATATAACTTTGTAAAGATTTCATCTTCAAGTATTTGCCTTATATATTTTGACAGGCTCCAAACTTATGAATTACGTGTTCCGTGTATTTCTGTCCTGAATAATAAAAAGCATAAATGTTTTACCAAAGTAAGAGAAATAGTTACAGTTGCAGAACAATTAACGTAGCCTCAAATTATTAACACTGAAACATCTCCGCTGTATTTATTTTTTGAGCGGTAACTTTAGCAATGGCGGCAAGGCCTTGCACTTTTACGTTTACCAAGCAATTTGATGAAACACCTGAACTAATTAAACGTGAAGGCTCTGATCATGTTTTATTGAAAGGAACGGCGTTGTTTTTGTTTTTATATAATAAATATATATTTCGGTTTCGGTCGTGACGCACTTGTTAATTAATATATAAATACTTCTACTGCATTCATATATTACTTCAATATTGGGGGTAGGCTGAGAGAAACATTTTTATAGAACTTACTAGATTCTAAATGTGACACAGGGGTAAGTTACAGTACCCCGTGTTAAATTTTACCCCAGTTACGTTGTGACAACGTAAAAATTTGTATGATGTTTACACATGAACTTAATTATTTTAAATACCATCCCAAAAATTTCTGTATCAGGTAGAGACCGAGGCCAAAGCACGACTGTCGATATATATGAAGTAGTTGTTCTTTAAACAGCTTTGTTTTTTATTAAATCTGGTCTATTTAATAGTTTGGTATGTAGATATATATTTTTTTATTTGACGGAACCCTTGAACGTGATTCTCCCCCTTTTCTAACGGTTAATTTGCAACGTAGCACACTTATCAAGGACCGATGACAATACGATAATTTAAATAGTTTATTCCATTATCCTTACCAGAATCTACAGGATTTGCGATTTTTTTACCATTAAGAATAACGCCATCTAGGTGCAAATTTAAATAATAATAGATACTTATATAATGATAATTGGCGTGTTTTAGTTTTTAAAGCTATTAATACTTTTCATAATAACTTTTCTTAGCACTTTTCTTTATTCATCTTTGAACCTTTGTTAAATTACCATGGAAATTTACAGAAAAGGTACATAATTATCGTTGTATAGATGTTTTGAATGGCAGTTTATAAATATGTTATCCGGGTACTGGTGCGAATTTAGAGGTGACATCATCATCAGATGGGGGACCGTTGAGCCTTTATTTCGTTACAACGGCCGGCGTCGTCTTGTTGTGTTTTATAGGATTATTTTGGTTTAAATAACTTCTAGTATTTTGATCTGATCATATTTTACGTCTGTGAATTTTTTTTATAAATGTGATAAACTTGAACTTTTTGAGATAAGTTGATCAGACTTTAAAATGCAAATTGTATATATTTTATACTTTTTATAGGATAAATAAACCTACTTAAGTATACCTACCTAGGTATAGGTATACTTATGTTTTTATTATTATTTATAAGAATGGATACATATATAAATTACAATATAAAACATATTGAAATTAAAATCTATTTAACACAATCACAAAACGAGATGATTGAATGAAAATTTACTACTAAAATTATCTTTTTTTACTAAATTTATTATTTTGAAAAATTTATAAATTGCAAAAGTTTAATAATTATGTAAAGTAATATGCAAGGTTTTTAACTAAATTTTTATTCTGTCCACTTAAAAAACTAAGTATATAAATTCAAGATTAAGGTAAAATTTGAAATAATGTAGTATGACATGTCGGGTACACTAATAAAAGTGCATGTTTTAAATTCACATTGTGTCCAAGTTTCCTCACCCAGACTGGAGGAAAACCGAGGACCTTGGTGTTAATGTTAACGGAATATCAACCAAGCCACAAAGGTAACGTTGATCGAATTTTCCTCTTGTTCTTAAGTAAACATTGAGGTAAGAAAATAAGTATGTTTAAATTATGCATTTATTAAAATATTCATGTGGTTAGTAGGTACATATGTTACGAATATGGAGAAGGAAACGCTCCGAAGACTCTGAATCTTACGAGCAATATTAATAAATACAATATACGCTCACGCCCGTAATCTAGAGAGGTAGACGGAGATTACAAACTTCCATTTATCGTGATCATGGCAAACCTCTCTCGTTTCTTCTACTCCATACAAACTAGTCGGAACGAGTATATCACCTTTCTTTTGTATATGTCATTAATCTGATCGATCAGTTCTTCTTGGATGTCCCCTGCATGATAAATTTGTCTTGCCATTCTTACAACACCCCAACCCTCGAAGCCTACGAACAATATACCCAGCAGTTTATCCTAAAAAATCAAACGATAAGTACCAATGGTACAAAAGTAATTGATACGCTTTAAATTTGAATATAAATGAATATTAAATTATTTAATTATATTGTTTGAATGTATCTAATTATTTATAATATTTAAAATAAAACTACAAACTAGTTTGAACACTATTTTATAAATTTTATGATACTTTATTACGACTATTGTTAGATGTAATAAATTTGTCAATTGCGTTGATTGTAGGTTATGTTCCGATCCTGGGTTTGTTTTCACCAAAAAATCACTAATCAGCCTTTGGGTTTGGTTTTTGTCCGCTATCTTGTAAGCATGAACTTATAAACTCCAATCAAAGATAAAAATAAATCGGGTTGTATTATTTAAAGTTGGTAGATATGTAAACAAACAATAAATTTAAAAATATTTTTTACTGTTATAAAATAATATTCGAGTAAATATGATAAAAGTTATTATTAAGATCAGTCAGAAGATCAGACAAGTCATTACCTATAACAATAACCCTAAGTATTTTATTAAAATACCTAGAATTGTTTATTGTTGTGTTGCTATCGATTGAATGAAAATAAACTGAATAATAAGGTGTTATTATAATCTAAAGGAGGAATGTTCTGAGTAATAACTCTATATAACCTCTGTTGGAATAAATTATGCAATTAAACAAAAAAGAAAAAGTAATGTAGTGAAGAAATAACGGAATTATATATTTAATAAATCAAAGTATAACATTTCAAAGTATACCCTTTCACCATTTTATAAATTGTAGATTGAAAACGTTGGAACCGAAAACCTACCGAGTTATCTTTAACAGTATCTTTCTCATTTACATCATTAATCCTTCGAGATGTTTTTGCAGCACTGTGGCCACGTTTTTTCTCTCTATTGGTCAGTTCTCCATATTGGTCAGCGTAAAAAAATTCAAATGGCGCGAAAACAAATTGATCACTAAATACGAAACAAACACAAGTTAAGTAATAAACAAATAATTAAGGACCTATTATTATATTAATGTATGAAAACGTATGGATAGATCTTACTATTTATTAATTTTATAACATCGTGGTAGCATCATGCAATTAGGAATTTGTTTGTTAACAATGAAACTAAGACCTCAAATAGTATTATCATCATTCGTCCATTGTAATCCCGACAACGTTTCTTGAAGGCCGTAGGGTCTGAATTAGCATGAGCCTCGTGCGTGTGGCCATACAAATGGCGGCGAGCGGGCGATCAGAGATTCAGAGCGGAGCGCGCTGTAGTCACTGCTCAATATTAGGTAATTCCTATCATGTCGGTCGAATTGCAACACGCAATAGAATCTGCATACAATCGGTCTCGGCTGGAAGCGGCCGGTTCCACCGGATTGACTTCTCTAATTACTCCCATCGTACGTTTTTCATCTACAGTTTACTGAGGATTAAAAAACAGCTTCCTTATCACTTTATTTGAATATTGAATCGTATCTATGGTTTTTTAACTGGAAATAATTATCAACCAATGGAATAACATATACATCTCTATAGAAATGGAGGTCAATCCAGGATTGTGGCTTCGGGTAAGTACTGGTTAGGTTCTAGGCTACGGTTTAAGGATGTACTCATTTATAATTTGATTTACACCAAACATACACGACACTACATTTCTATTATACGCGAGTAGTGTCCTGTTTATTGAACCATATTAGACAAGAAAAAGTTTGACGTATCTTTATGAATAAAAAGTGAGTAAAACCTCTAAAAATAATAATAAAGCCACGTAAATGTTGTTGTTAAAAAAACTGTTATTAAATTCTCTTAGCATTCCATTTATGATGACAAAAATTATCATGATTGTGGAATGAATCTATATTTTTTCTTAAGAAAGATTGTTTTGTGCTGCCTGTTTGTAAACTCCTATTGATGGATCGGTAATACAAGTATAGGGTATGGAGGCGATTGCCCTGTACATCAGTAAACATAGCTTTAATAATAAACACGATTGTTACCTTTGTGGCTCAGCGTACAATACATGTCTTCCTACATGGAATAACATAAATAATATTGTACATAACAATTTATATAAATAAATAAAAGAACAAACTGACTGATATGCTGATACTACTAACGCACAACCCTAACTACTGGCCCTAGAGACATTATGGGGATGAAAGTTTTTTATGGTGAAATTCTAATTCTAATTAATCCAATGTAAGTTGACCTCAAATCTATTTGGATAATCATATTGAATAGGGTTTAGCCTAAGCTGGACAATGTCGGTTAAATTAAATTGCACCGCGGGTGAAACCACGGCATAGCTCGTATGGTATGTATCTAAAACATAACCAAGATATACATAGAAACGTAAACATGTTTGGCGCGGAAAATATAATTAACTGGAGCAAAACTACAAAGTTCTCCCCTGCCATTAAAAGAGACCCTTATGGATTACCGTTTCTTAACCAAGAAATTGAGAGAAGAGAAGCTTTTATGGACTTATCACAGTTGCGAGTGTCAAGATGCACTCAAACGCAGTGACTGTAGATTGACAGCACTGAATTTCTACAGATTATAAAATTGTTGTTTAGTTTTATGAGACCATATTTTTATCTTAAGATTAGTTCTCACAAGCTAACCCGTGTTCCACATCACCGCGCGTGGGACTTGATGTTTGATTGTTTAAACATTGTGAATCATTACGAAAAATGTTAATTTGAACGAGTGGAGGTTGAGCAAATATAAAATGGTTAAGCGTTAACTCTGTTTTATACTTAATGGATTTCGTGTTTTTATAATTACTTAAGAGCCGTGACGGGATTTAAGTTTCGCAGTGTTCGAGCAATTTCAATTTGATACCTGGCAGTGTAATTTCGATTTATAACATGCTGCACCGATCATCATTGAAAAAGCCTTATATTAAATATGAATATTAGAATTATTAAAATAAATCATGTAACAATTATCATCCCCCTTACCCCGCCGTACAACCCCACGTGAGTGGAAACACTCATGTGGGGTTGTACGGCCGGCCTCCCTGACGCTTATCCTCGGGAATCATGTCAGAAGTGTTTTACTACTATTGATTAGGTATTTTTCTAATCTTTAGTGCCATAATGATTTGTTAATGGTGCGCCAATGACACCCTTAAAGGATGCCAATAAAATAGCAGAAGAGAGCATGTACTACACGTATACGTGCGTACGTGCTTGCGATAATATTCCGAACAACGTTTAACGTTCAAAGTTCGCGTGAGTCATGTTTCATGCGTGTGCGCCGCTAAGCTTACAAGTAACCTTGAAGCTTAAAGCTCGGCTCAAAACTTCCAAGCATTTCCCTTGTGTTAGTCATGAATATGAAATATGCGTTGCGAAATTGTTGGCACGATAACTCAGTTCTCCAAAGTTTTTTCGATTGTAGGACGATATTCATTAAAAAAAAATAAACATTACATGGATAACATTATTTAGGCTAGTTTGTGATAATTATAACTTTTTATATATCTTAAATCTGCTTTTGTAGTACAAAAAAATCACACAGCACATAACCTACAAACGGTAACCAATAATTATCATGTTTGTTGTTAATTTACATAAATTATATCAGAGCTGATCGTTGAGCAATATCACCTCCTAGTTTGTCAAGTGTCGTGACACCCGACGACCTCGTTGCGACTTTGAATCGACTCCGGAGTCGTGCCAGCAACGCGACGGTGCGTGTGTTGCGACACAATCACAAAGGATAAGGTAGTAAAATCGATTTAGAGCGCTTGCTTAATCGAATAAATTCATTTCTTAATTCTTTATTCGCTTTATTTACTAACTACTAATTTACTTGCTTTAATTTATTTCTTACACTTGTTAGGAACCGCATACGTTTACGGATTGAAAACAAATTTATAAGAAGTAAAAGATTCGTTGAGGTTAATGGTAAAAACTTAAAACTCACCACCTGAATCAGTAATGTTAAATCTTTAACGGTTATAAATAGGATCATTTCGTTTATTTATTTATTAACTAGCGACCCACCCCGAGTTTGCACGGATACGTTCTTCATACAAACCTTCATCCCCTAATTAAGGTTTTCGCGTCAACTTTCAAACGTCTGACAGTTATGCCAAAAGCGCTAAGGTTACATACACTAGAAAAGTTTATATGGTAGTTAAGTTTTCTTAATTTTTCTACGTACTCCAGACAATAACCAACACAAAAAAAGAATCGGCGAAATCGGTCCAGCCGTTCACCCGTTATGTCGTCACAGAGGGAAATAGGGATTCATTTTTATACATATAATTATTGTTCTTCATCTAAAATGACATGTAGAAATAATTCAGACGATGTCAATTGAGTAAAATCTATGAAAAAAATAAATGTATGGATTAAATTAGTTAATTGAAATACACAAAACGAGAAAAACAACCTTTTAGTTAGCCATGAAAAGGTGCATTATAAATCTTTACATTACGCCGATATATGGACGGTAACGGTTTTTAAGAACTAGAAACAATGTAATAAATGCATGAATGATTTGCAATCATTGCAATTACCCTTATATAATCTGTGCGGTAAACATACACGTGGAATGTTATTTATATTATATGTGTATATTAATTACTATTTAATCATTTGGCGCTTCTACAATTGATGTCATCAATATTAATTAAATGACAATTAAAACTATGCAGCAAATATTCCATACCTCTTAAGCAATACAACAATATAATTAAAATCATAATATGCATTAAATAACATATTATTATAAATGTTATAATTAAAAGTGTTAATTATGTATTAGCCTTTTTTATTTATGCAATTAAGTGGTTCGTATCTTACAATAGCCCTCCAAAGCTTTAACAAAGGTGAATTTAAGGATAAAATTATATTTTAAAAACACGTCCAGTGTTTTTCTAATATAGGGTCATAGTCATAATGTAGAGATGTTACGATTTTGTTATAATTGTGTACTGGTTTACGTTACTGAAAAAAATAAATGTAACCCTTATAAAATTAAGATATCTTTGTTCATTGTCATATTCCGTATTAGCTTGTTAATTTAAATCATATCTGTTATGTCGTTTATATTACTCCGTAAAGTTAATAAACGACTCAGGTAACTAACGTGCTAGTGGCGCTCACTGCTCGCAGGAATGCAAATTAGTCGTTATCCTTTAGCAAGGATATAGGACCTGTTGCGGTAATTTGATCTTCAATAAATACAACGTGAATATTGTCATTCCAAGCTGATAACATACATACAGAAACTTTAATCCGATGCACAATCAACAGCTTGCCAAGAACACGTGACTTACTTTTTCATATTTTTTTGCTTTGATATATTAACCCCAGTGGTTATATCCACAAAAAACCAGCCGTACGGTTTAAGTTCGGCTCTAGAGTCTGTAATATGTTTGAAGCTAATACCTGATTTGGTCTTGGGTGAGTTAGTATACCAAACAGCCAAAATGATTACTTTCGTGGCTCCCTCTTTAAGATCAGTCAGGTCAGGAAAGAGGATCTGTATGATTCTGAGGTTCTTCAAGACATCGAATGTAAGTCGCAACATTGAGACCTTGTGCAAATGTTTTGTTCTCTGATTTATCTTAATACGAGATTCGCATGTCAACACGCTACAGGACAGATATTGCATATTATATTATAACGGAGCTAACGGTATGTCGAAAATGAGAAATAATGGTTCAAAATGATGATTGATTATTATTGTCATTACCCCGTTGTAGTCACGTAACGCGAGAAGTCTGAAGCGCCTTTTCGGGCGGCGTAACTGTAAAGCGGATGGTCAGTGACCAGCGACAGCGAGGATGGTCGCGGGTAAACGTACGTGAGACGCGTGGGAGCCGATACAGTTTCTCCGTAATCGAGTTTTTGGTAATCACATGTCATTCCCTGTTGGATGACTAAAAAAGCAATCCAAAAATATAAAACAGAAACACAGTTGTATTAAAAGTAATTTTATTGTTTAATACAACATTTAATTAAGTCGTTTGTTTCTTATTATAATCTCATTTAGTACAAATAATAAAATTTCTTTTAAATACCGCCTTTAGTGCACCATCCTTTTTTTCAATAAATAAGACAACGAAACATAGTTTATGTTAATTCTAATGTAATCTTAGAAACTGGTGTTACTAATCAACTGCCATTTTAAAAGAAAAGACCGGCAATTGCCTAAGTTCGACAACGTAAATAGTACAATACTCCTTACACGTTAGAGAACAAAGTAAATTAGCAAGCGGTCGGAAATCGTAATACTTCTTTCAGAACCGCAAGGCCACATAACCGCGTTCCTATCTAATGAAATAAAACCTCCTTGAATCGTGACCATAGTTCGCAGTAAGGCTGAATGCAACCGGTTGCCTTTGCCGTATTTAGACCTCGTATCACGCAGAGAAGTTATTGACAGTCGACACGCATATAATAATATCTATCACCTGCACTTCCTTGGTATAAAAGTGACGCCCAATTTGGTGGGACCTATCCGTCTTCCTATTACGAACATGAAGACAAAGGGATGTCTACAGCCATGTGTATTGTGAAGACGTTAGTATTGACAGTTTTGATTTCCTTTTGTTTATGTCTCAATTAAATATACAACAACAATTGTTAATTGGATAGAGTTATTTTTTAGTTAGATTAGCTTTAAATTATAGGATTAATTAAATTCACAGGTAAATGTAATTACTCTGATAAATTCCATTACAAAAGTTTTATAAGAATAAGAAAAAAGAACCTATCAATCAAAAAGGGGAACAAGAAGAAGAAGAAAGATAAATGTCTCATTCAATTAAGTCTAGTTAAGACAGTCTATTTTAAACAGTCACGTTGACATTTAAGCTTATATATTTAAGGGTTATACATCTAAATTATTGTCAGGTTCGTTCAACAGATATGGTCCTTTAATAAGGCAAATCTGTTAGGTTGTCTCAGTTATAGTAAAACGCGGCTATCACAGTAAGCTAGACTTACTTAGTTTCACATAATTGACAAAAGGACTGGTCCTTTCGCTGAACGTGTCATAATTTTTATCATTTGTTTTACACTAGAATTGGTGATATTCTCTTGCGCATGACCAGTTTTCGGTATTTGATCAGAATGGTGTTAATTTTATGTTATTCTACATCTATATTACTATTTCATGCATGACTATTGTTTTAAATTATCTTAAATCTTCTATTACACTATGCTATATGTGACTTATGTTGGTCACATTTATATTTAAATTTATTGCGAAGTATGTCTCAAAGGAGATTGTTGCAACAATTTAAATGACAGATTAGGGACCGAGTTCGAAGGGGCTTGCATGTGTAATGTTTGGATGACAAGTTGTCATCGTCAAAGAATTTGGGCGCGGTCTGACACCTCGCAAGATGAACTCTCACAATGGAATCGAGATAAACTTAATGAATACACGGCACTTAGCACTTGGTTACGTATTCTTATATATTTGGTCAAATAACATCATTGTCAGCGATTTGGTCCTCTTATTAACGATTAATAATGCTTTTGATTTTCCATAATACACATATGTTACATAATATTTTACCAAGAGATAACAATATGTTTGGTGTTAATGTTTTTGGCAGTGTAAGCCCACGGTTAAACAGATAATTCAGACTCTTAAAGCTTCAGCAACCCAAGCTTAAGCTACTAGCGTAGTTTGATTATAGAAAAATGCCTAAAATATTATTACATTCCAAGTATAATTTTGTAACCAATGTAATAGGGTTGCAGTATTTTAATTCGTGTTAGTTAGTTAATAAGTTTGTGAACATCTGTGAGTCAAAGCTAAATTTATAACAACGACTTTTGTAATTTAGACTTTTGTTGTATATGTACCTAGGCAAAGTTTTATCATCTACTCATCTATTCCATGCCTTGCCGTTGTTGATTTACATAGACATGGCTTGCATATGAGAAATTGTGTTTAGAATTTATTCGTCGCAGTGTACAATAACGTGCATTAAATGTGTGTAATACAACAGCTCTTCAATGAACTTTGAATTCGCTCCATTTATTTAAAAAATTACAGTCAGGATCACAACTATGCCGCTATTATGGACAACTGTAGTATATTGCATACGCCTAATCCTATTTAAAAATATCAAAAATATTACAAACATCTGGTTTCGATTCGATAATAGTTACGTTTCAGATATTATAGATACAAACTTGTTATTCAACTTTTACTTGACAATGAACCGTAGCACGTACTACAAATACTCGGGTCCGGACCGAATGACCTCCGGGCGGACAGTGCGAGTTTCGACCGGTCCATCGATATTACAAGTTGACTACACGCACGCGAATGTACTGTTACTGACTTCCGTTGCAACCGGATGTACATTGTGAACGTCTGAAAGTCTCGAAGACTTCTCAATTACGTAACGTACATTGCAATATGTTTGTTAACGAAGTAAGCTACAGTGCATTCTAAAGATTTATCTTTATTTCTCTCTCGCGTTATAAGATAAAGACGAATGCTGAAATATATGTGCTTTTACAAACAGGTACCTCAGGCGGAGCACCTCAGGTAAACTGACTTTCGTATAAGTAGTTGATAATATAAGGATTTAAGGACAAAGAAAGATTCAATAAGTTTAAATCATTCGTGTGCATTCGAGTCGTGCTTTATTTACATCTACATATGTACATAGAAGCTCGTCTATTAATAGTATTTTGGTATTTATGTATCTATCATCGAATAATAATATTAATACTCACGAAGCAACAATCTAAGTAAAATCTTAGTCTGGACGTCTTTGACATATTTACCAATCTATGATTGCCACCTTGAACTGAGGTCCCAGAATCGTTTTTATTATTCGAATCAAAAGAAGAAATCTGTTTTCACATTACCCACCGTTACTCTGATCGAATTACTGACAGTCTAAGCAATCTAAGAGTTCGTCCACCTCGATCCGGTCAAGTTGCAAAAGCCTTTGGGCAAACAGCGGTCATGAGACACAAAAAGTGCTATTTATCTATGAAAATTTACAGTTAGCGCAACCTTTATAAGTCACGTTGCTCCCACAGTGAGGTTATAAAGTTTTTTCTCGATACTACGTGCAGATATTACAGGTTGTTATACGTGTCAGGTAGAAATCGAGAGTTCGTCGTGGGTGCAAACCGACCCTGAGCTAACGCCTTCGAGCCAAATGATACACGCATTCTTCTCGCACAACAATTATACGTTGACTCTTTGATTTATTGATACGATAATAGGTGTTAAGGCCTACTGCATACGGGTTAATTTGTTCTATCGTTTAATAAAATACTGTGTTTAATCTGTGTTCTGTGTAGTAACGAGGGCCTTGCGTAAGTAAGAGCGTGTCTTCATCTTGTACTTTTGGTAGTACACGTATGTAAATAATACGTAAAAATCGCTATTTTTATTTGTGTAATTGTTTTAAATTAGCGTTGAGTAATAAACACCGCCTATGGCTCAACGCTGCACACGTAAAGTTTGCTACACGTGTTGCGAAGTGCGCCACCGATTGCTAATGCTGAGGCAAAGTGTTAATTAGAATTCTGATAAAAACCAACTGGAAAATCTACATATTGAACATATAAGGTATGTCAAATATTTATATCTAGTATGTACGTAGTTATACATAAGTCAATTGAATATTTATTATACTTTTTTTAAATAATGCAGTTTTAAATGTGCTAGTATACTATGTTACACATTGTTTTCAATTTTATATTTAAAATTGCATGGTAGATCCAATGTTTGTATTTTGTAACTAGTAAGGTCAGCATAGTATGCACACATCATATTCTGTTTTGATTTTTTCTATATTTCTTCATTAAGAAAATTAAATGATATGACATAATACATCCTATTTATTTAAAGTTATTTAAAAATCAGCAATTGTATGTGATTTCAACACAGAAAGTCAATATTGCTACTAACTACACAAATACTTTGTACACACTAGCAGCGGGCTTTAGTTATTCCATAGATGTGCACAGGCCTTATCTCTCATGGATGTGCGCAGGCCTTAGTTCTAAAGAGTTTTACAGATTGTCACCATTGGTTACATATGATCTAATCGTTAGATTGCGAGTTGATAAACAGAACTAATGATGTGACGACGCCTTAATATTGTCAATTAAGAAATTTTGCTAAGATGAAAGTAAATTTTACTGTGAAGTCTTCAGATAGATTGGCTAATGTAAGAACAATGCGGTTTTGTTCGCTCAAACAATCTGGTTTATTGTTCGCGTCTATTCTGAGAAATGACCGTATTATTTTGCATTAAGCCCCAACTTTTACTAAACAGTATAACCAACAATAACCTTCTTTCCGCTAATACGAATATGGCTCAATTTAGTATGGTCTAAATAAATACTCATTGACCACTTACCTTGTTGACTAGTTTGTGAATAACAGGTTATTTCCTTGAGGGTAAACAATAAAATTGACTTTATAACTGAGTCATTTCATTATGTACTTTCAAGATCTTGTTGTGAATTGCGCATTTAGAATGCGGATAATGAAATGTACAATAGTAACATTTATATAATACAGATAGATATACGTGTACTATGTGTGAATAATTTTTGTTAAGTGATATATGGTCGGGAAGTACCGCTCCGGTTCTTTGGCA
>JWHW01022547.1:53174-76770 GCA_000931545.1 Papilio glaucus
GTTAAGTAGACTCGTGCAAAAGATATCAATTAATTTGTAATGCGCTAGATAATTGATACTTGGCATGAACAAAATACGACGAAACGCTTCAAGAAAAAGGAGGTGCCGCTCCGGTTCTTTGGCTCATCTTGGCCCATAGCCTGCCCACCGTATCTCCACATTTTTCAATGTAATGAATGTCAAAACATTGGATGATAGCACACTGTTTAGTATCAACGTTTATAATTCTGCATTTCTACTATTACCATTTGTTATCTTATTTGAAACAGCTACATATAACGTAGTGGCATGTTTAGGATAGTTGTTACGGAAGATGTATTATTTCTTTCATGACAAACATGAAGCCATAAGATACCATATGTAATTGTTTATTGTTCTGTTATTATATCAATCAATCAAGCTATGTCTTGAAATGTTTATATGATGGGTAATTATTGTTAATTCAATAAGACAATATCACCAATATTTCATCATTTTCTTTTAAGTTTATTACGTCTTCGCACTTCTGTAACTCTGTAAACACCTGAGACATTTGTAGAAAGTCCGTTTACACCGACTTGCATAACGTATTGAGTGAATAAATGGACAAACACTTCTACCTGATATTATATAATCAAATTAGTGAATTGAACGATTGACATATGCGTGCGTTTGATTATCACATTGTTTATTTCTTTTTACGAAACCCGGTTATGATTCTATATTTTATTTCTATGTTTTATAAGAGTTATACTATTTTTGTGTAAATTTTTATGCATTAATAGTTTTGTTCTTAATTCGTTTAGTTAGTTCATTGCTTCCACAGATCTTATGAATAGTCAAAGCTTTATCTAGTTTGTAGGATCTTATGCAAGCCATAAGTCTGTCTTCTATTACATATTATTAAAAATGAAAAGAAGGTTTATCCATGTGGTTACACATCACAGCCAAGTTATTATGCTTTTCTTCTTAGAGCGCTTTTTACCAAGTTTCGCGAAAAAAGACGTACTTTTGAGATTATTTCATTGGTTATTGATTCACAAGGTTCTTACTTATCTCCTAGTTATGAATGCAAATATGGTTTAGTTTTGTTACTAAAATTACTAAGAAGTATAGTTTTATTATGCTACGCGCATCGCTTACAATTAAAAATCGTAGTCCGCTAAGTTTTGAACAATGTTAATGACTCCATTAATGCATTCCAATCAATACGAGACCGGACCGCAATTGTTACGTCTGTGATATGTACAACACTTTCAATGATCGGTTAAGCCTCAACAGTAGAAAGCTCCGTACAGTCGAATGTATCCGGCTCAATGAGTTGCATGAACGAGTTACTACTGAGATACCTCATTAATCAGTTAAGATTTTTACAAGTGTCCCAATGATTTGTTTGTATTGATTTATTTTATTTCTATTTCTTGCCACAGTTGAACAAAATTCTGAAAAAGATAAGTTATGTTGTTAAAAAATAATATGAAAGAAACATTCCGAATATGTAATTCTAAATAGTTTTTGTTTTGTTAAAAAGTTTTTTTCATAGTAATATTATAATTGTCTATCTAATCTTGAATGTTGAGTCATTTCTACGTAAATAGCGGGATTTCGAAAGGTCAGATCAAACAAAAAGTGGATGAGCAAGACTTGGAACCAATCAATCAATGTTGAAATTAATATCTCTTTTAATTTATTATTGCGGAATGATCTAGTCCAGAATAAATAATCAATGTGACGTATTCTTTGGTCTCTACTGCCCAAAAT
Organism: Papilio glaucus; assembly: GCA_000931545.1. Taxonomy (NCBI): domain Eukaryota; kingdom Metazoa; phylum Arthropoda; class Insecta; order Lepidoptera; family Papilionidae; genus Papilio; species Papilio glaucus. Next base: position 54,915 of record JWHW01022547.1, read on the forward strand.
GGCATTCAGAATTATTAGGTACAATTAACTTAAATTTACAACATATAACCCTTGAATTTGATAAAGAAAGGTTCCGTCAAAGTTCCAAGAACAATTTTCATATGCCCGTTCATACAAAGAATCAACTACTTTTCCGCCCGAGGTAAGCTTCTCTAGAAGATACCTTTATACCATTGTTGTTAGTTTAGTTAAAGATGTATTAACCAATCATTGACGAGTCTTACATAGCATGTGTAGACTGTCGACACACGAGATTAGATGATCACGAGTTACAAGCACGACCTATTGACGATGTTTGCGATTTCGCTGCGAAAACTATTTTACATCTTAACCACGGCCGTAGCGATAGTGAAATCCGCTAAAGATTCGGTCACGAAACTGACGATATTCACGGTGAGTTACGAAACAGATCATGATCACCTTGGATTGTTACTAACTTAATCCTGGAGGCGAGGAAAACCTCTTTAAAAGCTTTTCGATTTGTGATGGCACAAGAATTAAGAAAATATAACTTTCTGGAGAGGATTTCTTTAAAATAGCATTCTTGTTACAACAACCACAATACAATTATTAAATAGTTTTTAAGTGAAACTTATTTAGTTCGGGTCACCGAGTCTATGATGTGGACAATAGATGGCGCTAGTAGCTTTTTTATAGTGGAAGGTGGCAAACGAGCAAGCGGTTCACACGATGTCAAGTGATCGCTACCCATAAACATCTGTAACAGGCTAATGAGTTGCAGAGGCGTTGCTTACCTTTAATGGACAGACGAGGGGATAAACAGACAATGGTTATTTCCCTTTCCTATTGATCCACTCCATCGTCAATACTCTTCTCCTTCCCATCCTTTTCTTATTAGCAAAGCATGGGAAGGTGAAGAGGGCTAGAATTAGGCTTTACTGTACTGTAATTCTAGTTTGCATATTGTTTAATTTTAATTGGAATAAATCTTATATATTATACACTTATATTACTTGTATATTATTTTTCGAGTGTTATAGGCTGAAAACGAGCACTTTAATACAAATGCCATGCTTTACATACTAAATGCATTACAGCTGCATAAAGTTAATGCGTATATTATAGTTGAATGTACCTATTAAGTGCGAGTCACTTTAAAGAGTTTTTTGCGTTGTTTGGATTTTAAACGAGTGTATAAACTTTTAGTAGTTTTAATCTTGTCATTGTGAAGGATTTACAGCAACGTAGCGATGTTATTGTAAAGTGACATTATGATTATCGTTTTCTATGTACACATAATATTATATAGTGATGGTTAATTTGCGTGTCATATGTTTATTTCGTGTTATTACTGCGCGATGTATTTACGCGAGCATTGTGTGGAGACACGGTAAGTGATTGCGCACTTTGTAATGTACTCAGAGCTCACACTTCACACACATTTATTATACTAAAGGTAAGTAAATAATTTACTAAATGTATGATACTAGAAGAGATAGATTTTCAATAGCCGACAGGTTGGATTACACGTCTCTAAATCTGGAGACCCCATATCAAATACCGAAAAACAGGTATCAATTTTTTTAATTTAATTTATGTACAAATCATTGTTTTAAATCGAAAAACATAATCTCATTAATTCTTGTCACTTTAAAGCCGAAGAGACACCTAAATATATCTGCATATTTATAACAAAAGCTTACTTCTATTAAATATCTGTAAGGAAAGTAAACATACAAATTTTGTTCTCTCATTAAATCGTTAAATTTAGAAAAAATTGCAGACATTTAAAATTAGACAGTTAACGAGACTTATATGTTTACGTCTTAACGTAAATCAAGATGTTACGCAGGATTATGATTTTTTTTATATAGAAAAAGGTGGCAAACGAGCAAGCGATCTGCAAGCAAACGAACATGCGAATTAAGTAGCTGATGAGCTGCCTACTTTTAATGGACTGAGGAAGGGATCAACAAAAAAGTATAAATCCTTTTCTATTTCTTTTCTTATTTTTATTTATTCTATCCCTTCCTTATTAGAAAAGGACGGGAAGGAAATTAGGACTAGAATTAAGACTATAAAAATGTATATGTTACTATCAAGAATACCTGTTGTTCACAAAACATCTTTGCATTTTTGATATTGCGAGGTAATCGCGAATAAATGTCGTGACTTTTAAAACATCTCGAAGGTGAATATCGAGTTTGGATAATTTCTGCATTGAGTAATAAAATATAAGCGCCTAAACTGGTTTCCAATCGGCAAGCAGCGGTGCACCTCCCGGTGGTTCGAGGAGAAAATGTTTCGTATCATGCAACACATTTGCGCCCAGCTCGCCCGAAAATGTTTTGTATGAATTTGTTATGTCCGAAAGTTCATTCCCATCATCGGGATCGTTTGTACGTGATAATTGATTCTGGATGAACATGGAATCCAATTTAATTTTTGAAGGAATACGGTCTTTAAAGCGCAACAACCGTTTTTATGTTATAGAATACTTATTTACGCTTTTATAATACATTTTCGTACTTTCATAATATAGTTTTTTAATTTACTGATCTTAACTATACAGAGAGACAACCTCATAGAATGTGAGTACTTATGTGTAGTAGTGGTTTGAATCGACGTGCCGAAAGTACGAAAGTGTTAACAGTTATAATGAAGGTTTTTAACTATCCGACTAATTTACATAGTGATTTATTATGTTAGACTCGGTATCGTGGTCCAACTCTACTTAAATTATCTGTGTAAGTCCCATACGGTTCTAATAAGTCATTTAAGCTGTCGTTGTTCAGACAGCTTGGCTGTTGACTAATCAAAGGCGACGAAAGCCGTTGCGCCTTATTCGGAATGGAAGAATTACAAACGACAACTTTCTGATGTCCTGGTATCGGAGAATATTTATGAGGTTGCTCTGTCAATTTGAAATACTGTGGGCTTAGATTGTAACAAAACTAGTTTGTTTGCAATTAAATAGGCTCAACCTGGAAGTTTCCTTTACTGCGGTTTTATAAATAAAGTTTACTGATACGTTCCTTTTTACTGATTTGATTATGAGTTTACTGATATTATTTGGTTAACTTCGAGTCACTTGTTAGCATTGAAATTATTTTTGACACATTTGCTCTTTTAATCTATGCATAAAAATACACTTAATATTTTTGTTATTTTTTTCCTTTTACAACGATTTTAAGGAACGAATTTATTGTATAATAAAATAATTATTATACTTAACGTTAGCACAATTCATCGAGCTTATTAAGTCTGCAACGCATTAAATTTTTTTGCAAACATAAAACTGCAAAAAATACTAATTTATCCGTATAGGGTTTCGACTTGGTTCAATTTAAATACATGACTTTTAGATAATGTTTTTGCAGGGACGGTTCTGTTTCACTTTTTTAAATGGTAACACTCGTTCCGTTTTCTAGAAGTCCATTTAAATACACTTTATAGGCGACCCCAAAGATTAGTCAAGGCAGGCGAAAGTACTTTTTGTCTATATAAGGGCTGATGGATAGACGGAAATAGAGACTGTTATACGACTTAACTTATACAGCTGATTGAAGGGTACAAAATTGGTAATATCTGCTCACGAGGTCAACGTCTGTAGTCGCTGGCCGTACAAATCGCTTATCGCCGCCGCGCTGTCGCTGTCGCGGTACAGGCTGAATTCGATGTGCCGTCTGACGTTCACGTAGCTAATCGTTTTGTTGTCTCCTTTCATTATTTCGCTTTGGAAACTTTGAACAGAATGTGCAACAATGTTCTATTATTATTTTGCGGACGTTTAAAGTAGTCGTGAAATATTTCAAATCACGTAATCCTGGTAGACATTAAGGATTATATAATCTTATATATAACATCAATAATTTCTATTAATATTGGGACATTTTGTTTTTCTAGTACACGAGGAACTTTACCACGTTCCAACTCTTGTACGGAGACGACAAAAGACCCTGTTTTTAAATGCCTTTAGGTTGTATCTCACTGAAAATATAAATAACAAATGAAGACTAAAAAACGGCGGTAGCTCTATATAGTTTAGTTAGATAATTTTTCCTTTCTTGATGTTAACCTTACACTACCTAAAGAGTTCTAAAGGTCAGGGATAGCACTGACATATAGATGTCAGATGCATAAACACTTCCCAGCCAAACTCTCTTAATTTTTGCTGAATGACTAAAGATGTGTGGTCTAGCGTTGTTGTGATGAAAGACCATACCCTTTCTATTTATCAATTCTAGCCGCTTCCTCTCAACTTCTTGCTTTAATATCATCAGTTTTTGGCAGTAGATATGCGAATCGATGGTTGCCCGGCAACACCGTATTGCGAGTTTAACCGGCTTTGGGCACAGTTTTTGAAGCGTGACCGAACTTTGATCATTATTTTTTTTTAAATGTAACCTTATCAATGTCATCAAAATCAGCCACTCAGGATATCTGATTGCTTTGTCAATTTCAAATGGAGTTAAATTTGGTTTTTATAAAAAAAACATTTAATTGTGCTACTAAAAAGTCGATAAAAGTTTTGAATATTCAATATGATGGGTGATATTTTTTTTTCGGAAAAAGTTTAAGTACTTCCAGAATATTGCATAAACTGCGATAAAAATCGTCCTCGGCTTTCGAATTTCGAATTTATGTAAGTACAGATAACGCGTACGATAATGCAATTGAGTGTAATCGATGCGAGCTATATGCTACAGGCTATAGGCAGCGAGAGTAGGTGTTATGTAAAGCGGAGAACAGGTCCGCGAGCTGGATGTGGGTCGGCGAGCTTTCCACGGCGGCACGGCGCGCGGTCCCTGCCCCCTTGCGCCCGAGTACTGCAAAACTTCGCATTGTTCGAATTGCTTTTGCGATATTCCTTTTGTTACTATATTTCAGTATGTTACGTAGTTATTATAGCTGACTTAGTATTCTCTAGATTTTTGTTGGGGAGTAGTCTACAGTGATGTTAGTCTACAGCTTTTGTAAAATAGCTAACTAGAGGCACACCTCTAGTTAGCTATTTTACAAAAGCTGTTACTCTAGTAGGTCACCCAGTTAGGTATTTTACAAAGGCATTTTCCCGTTGCAGTATGTCGTAAATTTATAATAGTTCATATTAATGGTGATTGAATGTGAGTTATAGCCAACATTTAGCATTTCGCGGACTCTGTCAGCGCTAAAAATTATACAATGTTGAAATTGCTTTCGTAATCTGTGCTCCGTAATTTGATTACAGATGGCTTCCATTACTCTTAAATTAATTAAAATTGTGAATATGTTATGTAGTTGGGTACCTATATGTTTTTTAGTTTAGCAGAATAAAAATAAGTCGATGTGGTGAAGGCACACCCTGTACTTTCACCAGCGGTCCCACGGCGAGAGGAAAGAAGGCGCGCGTTAACCCGAGACCGTAAGTGCATTTACTTGCGCCGACGAGTTCAACTTTCGTGTGAGGTGTGTCATCGTCGATACAATGGAGTAGATCGAAGGCTTTACCTCGCTTTGTTTACGTGCAATCTCTTTGATGTTAATTTTCTAAATTGACTCTGAGTAATAAATACAGCTCTATTGTAACGTCTATATTACACTAGCGATCCGCCCCGGCGTCGTACGGGTATCACTTAAAAAAGAAAATTGAGTTAAAAACGAAATTACACATAGTGACCAAATTTCATAACGATCGATTTAGTAGTTTATCCCGGATAAACATCGTGACACGAGATTTTTATATGAGATAGTTTATAGCACTAAGGGATAATATATTTTTCTAACAGTGAAAGAATTTTCAAAATCGGTTCAGTAGATCCAGAGATTACCCTATACAAACTCACAAACTTTACCTCTTTACAATATTAGTATAGATTAACGTACATTTGATACCTAAATACATCACTTTGATCTTCATAAACATCATAATGATTTGAGCAGAAGTGTGGAATATTTATTGCATATTAAATTATAGTAAAGGTATAGTTTGTAAATAAAACGGGTAGTATAAAATCAGTCTGTACTCCCTACTTACTTAGCTTACCTTACTTTTCCTCGGTTATACATTTACACACTTAGGCTTCGTTACTATCGATCTAGTTGATAAGCCTGTCAGCATCCCCTTCGGGAATCCCTTGTCGATACTAAAGCGTACTTTCCACAATTTTTTTATACACTTATCGCGTAAAACATTATAGAAATAAGAAAAACATTATAAAGAAGAAAAAATACTGATAATTGAATTATTTTGTTGGCGGTAAAAGGAAATCTTGCAGTGTCCACAGTTGCGTCAGCTATGACAATTATGATTTCAGGGTGCGCAACGCTGGTGCAGCAATGTTTACACAACGCGAGATAGAAACTTAGGGTGAGCGATGAATGGGAAATGAACTATGAAATTAATTTAGAATTTGATTCGTTTGTGGTCTCAACCTCGGCCCTCAGGCCTACAAGCCATCCTCTGATGAATCTATGGCTAACAAAATATTTTTACTCTTAAAAATAATAATAATAGTACGATAAATTACGTCGTTGTCTTGTCTGCTATGTTGTTGTTAAGAAAATAAAAAATAAGCTCCTGATGGCAGCGCCACCTACCGGGTACAATTATGAATCTAAATTATCGCAATTTCACAACCGTACACATTGAATTTTATCGAAATCGGTACAGCCGTTTCTAATAATTTTTAGATAATCCATTATCTTAATTTCTACCACTATTATTTCCTAGATAGTAGCCATATAGTTAGCCTTAGCGAAGCAACATTTACTTGGCCGAACGTTCGCTTGTGACTTTCGTACGTTTTTTTTGTCAGTTCAGCAATCTGCTCCGAGTTCTGTTCTCAAACGTTTCTGCGTCCGTTATCTTCGTTCGACGATCACGTTCTCTTGCTTGCAGTTTTTGTCAAGGTAAAGATTTAATTCAATAATAATGAACGTGATTAGAATTGTGTGACGTATTAAATGCAATGACTTATTGGATACATTGAAAATTGTTGCGATTTGTTTGTAATTCGATACATTTTTTCGCTTTAGCTTAAGATTCATACGAAAAAACTTATACGGTGCAAGAACCCTTTTCATTTTTAACATTTCTATGTTTCTTACTTAGTTTTATAAAACTGGAAAGAGTAAACAATAAATATCAATAATACTAAAAAATAAGACCCAACTACCGTATTTGTAGTAGAATTTTATAGAAAAAATTACTTAAGACTTCCTTTTAATTGTGATTTTCCCCACAGATAGATAGTCAATGTTTGAATCTTTACGCTAAATAAATTTCATTAATAATAGACGAATTTTACTGCAAAATCAAGTAGTAGATCTACCCAAATATGTAACAACTATCAATTTACAAAGTTATAGCATGTTTACGACGGAACCTATAGAGTTAATACAAAGCATACGCGATGATACCGCGAAAAGGCGTATTATGATTAAGAAAACATAAACCTTCCCACGTTCTAGACCTTTAGCATTGTTTCCCCAAGGCCATAGCGACGGATGTCAGCATACATCCCCATCACGCGATAGTTACACCGCTTTTGATAGCGTGGGAGTTGATAAATTAGTGTCATCAATCTGTCTTCCAGTGTCGCAATGATAGTGATCCGGCTTTGATTCGCGGTAGCCATTATACCCATCAAGCTATGATACCTATTAAAGCATTAATAAGGTACGCAATTAAAAATATACTTTGCGTCATTTTGTTTAAGTGCAAAATGTTTTGTCGAGTTTCAGTTACGTGACAAATAGAATTGTTACAGTTGATAAGTGAAAGAGGCGATTGTACGCCGTTATTACGTTTTATCGCCACGATGTTGTTTTAATCGAAATTCATCGATCTAATTTTAGATAAACGAACACTGTATATAATGTATTAGAGTTCAATGAATGTGCACGCTAGTGAAAGTACCATACATTTTCTCGCTTCGCTACTTAAGTGATTACAACCATTATTTCCAAGAATGGTTTTTTGGTTGAACAAGTTTTATTAAATTTGCAGTGAACAACTGTTTTGTAAGGGACAGTCAACACCGACACGCGATGCATCGCTCTACGTCGCGAGGCATTCGAGGCGCATCGCTGCGAAAAATGTATCTATTCGTGTAGTAAAATAAAGTTATATTTTGAGTTGCTTTAGCTTTGCGCGCAGCGTCACGTCGTGGTGTGAACTGACCCTAATTGCAATTAATAATTGGGATATCGTGGTATTTTTTATTTATTTTATTTTACCTAGAAAATAAGCTCTCACTTATTTAACCTATTCCATTAGAGAGATGTATTTCTACTTTCTCAACCATAAAGTAAAAAGAGACATAAATATCTAACAATATAAGAGTTACTCTGTGATGATAACTATGCAAAGGTAAAGTGATGAGTTAGTACTCTGACTTTTACTTATCACTCTCAAATGACTTGTGTTGACTAAGGTAAGAACTCGGCGGGCATTTAATCCGGAAAAGTAACTACCTACTAACACAGCTCAAGTCACGACTTATCGAAGGCTACGAAAAATATACGTGCTTACAATCGCTAAAAAGTCTAATTGCTAAGCTAAGCTACCAATACTTTATTGCACATAACCTAAAAAATAATAATTGACACATAATCTTCTACTATCTACTATACCTACTGATATGCCATCACTGATAATATTTGTCATCTTTAGGACTTAAAGACGAGCAACTCGAATCATGTACTGACTCCGATATTACGACATTCTTTAATATTCATGAACATTAAAATGTAGTGTAAGTATATAATGTATCCATAATAGCAATATAACGTTATATAAATAAAAATGTTCAGCACGAAATCCGGTGACATTGGAACAGATTGTAAGTTAATGAGTTAGCAATTTGTGCGGTCGTGTGTTTGATATTATTCAATCCAATGACACCATGTTCAAGCGGGGCAAGGTCACCGCTTTAAACTTGACCATTTTTTAAATCAAAGCCTTGAGCCTTGATAGAGGCACGGTACCATTTGGACCATGGAAATAAATCCTTTTCACGCGGCCTCTATAAAGATATTGGCGGAAAACTTTGTTTATCTTAAAAAAATATTAACAACAAATTTTTTAAAATTTATTTGTTTGCCTGTTAAAAGCAGTTAATAAAAATATAAATAATAGCGATTTTAGTTCACTTTACTTGTAACAAAAAAACTGAAACACACACACACGCCAATCGTTGATTTTTTTTTCGTAAATATACATATGTATATGAGGAGATTAAAATTAGTTTAATAATTTCAGAATACATAATCAAATAAGACGTTTCCTTATAAAAAAAGTAAATAATTTATGTGAGTGTGTCTCGTAGTTTTTAATTCTTTTTAGCTTTGCATAGTTAGATTTTTTGACAGTTTTCAATGTTACAATAACTGCCATTTAATTTCTAATACACACACTAATATAAATACGAAAATTAAATCTTATAGATAATTTTTTTTTTCTGTAAAAAATCAAGTATTTCTTGTTTGTGTAATAATTTAAGTAAGTAAGCTAGTAAGGACTCAAAAGTTATTAGAATTGTATTCTTATAGCAACGAATAAACGAAAATTAAATAAAAACTTACCAAGAATAAACCGCCGAGTCAATGAGCGTTGCCCAACGTTGGTATACTGTAAAGCACTCCACTTAATCAATCGGAAACAGTTTGTTTTCGGTATTGAGTTGTTTGGCACTTTGCGTTACCTCAGTTTCACAACCCTATAATTCGAACAGACACATAGCGAAAGCGCGAGCGATTATTCGATTTAATATTCGTCGTTGTGTTTATCGATTGTTGTCACTTGCCACAGTCACCGTTAGCACCGACAATGATCTGCAAAAAGAAAACAAAGTTGTACATGAGTTCTGAAGTTATGCAACTTAAATACAAATTAAAGAGGGAAAGTAAACTTAATATCTGAGGTAACTTAGTTTATGCATAGATTATATTTTGTTATATAACATTTTTTAGTTTTAAACAAGAGCCCGATTTTTAATTCGATAAATATATTTTTAATCTCTTACTCCTATATCTATAATTAGCTGTGTACCATCGATCTTGTTTATTCGGAAGATATTTAGTTTCCGAATAACGACATCTAGCGAGTTTTCATAGAAATTCACCGTAAGTTCCGGTACCGGTAAGTTCTCAACCATTGATAACAATGCCACAACATTTTTTTTCAATGATCATTCGCGTTTTTATGGAAATGACACATATATACATTAAAAAATAGATACATTTAAAATAACCGAATCTAAATACAATATTTAATTCAAAACGTTAGAGCAGTTTCCGAAATAAACTTATGTACAAGAATTGCTCGCTTTATATTATAAGATTGTCTTAACAATGTCCCACAATTTATTGAACCAAGTCGGCAGTTTCGCAACGCAACCTTGCCGCAATTCAGACCGATCTTTCTCTGATAGGCGTTGTAATGAATATTTACCTCTGAATGTCGCTACTGATATGTGCTTGAGTTGACTTGTTTTTGTTGGAAGCTTGGAATTTAAGCGTAATTTATTTATAGCGTTTTGACAAAGAAAATAATTATAGTGTGAGCTTGGAAGCAAATTTATTTTATTAATTATTAACAAAGAGAAAATCGTGATCTCTTAACATCAGGATACTTCTTTGCCCCCTTTTCCAATAAAAACAATATATTTTGTTTATGGTAGAGTAGAGTACAATATTCATGGAAGCATCACTTTTGTATCTTTTCCGAGATACAGGAATGTTTGTTAGCTTTATAATTTTCTTTGCCCACGACAGTTCAAGCCGGTAGAGCGAATAATTACTGTTACTTCTGCACAAGTTTTATAAAACGACATGAGGTTTTGATTTATATACGTAATTCAATATAATAGACTGGTTGCAATGGTTGCTATGTATATGTGTGATATGTATTTGGGGATTTCATAAAGAAAGCGATTTGTCATCTTTACGGTCATGTTGCATCGCTGTCTAAACTAATCTATTTATAATACCGATATTATTTCTTGTAAGATGTAACATAATTGACAGTGTTGATTGCAAATCAAAAATGCATATCTATTCCAATATTATAAAGAGAAAAGATATGTTTATTTGTAATTGGGTAGTCCGAAACTTCATGATCCAAGATAAATAAATCTTTGAGCATATCAAGAAGTAAAAGATAGTATTTCTCAATATTATCATGCTATTAAAATGAAACCGACGTTGAACATGAACAGCCAGTGTAATTGATTATCACATAACCGATTTAAAGGAAGCGAGAGGGATTCCTGGACCGTGACAATAGGTAACCGTTGATCGCTGTTTTCCTCTTACGTTTATAAGTACAGTATCTTTGCACTAACTTTTTTAAAAGTGGCAATCGAGAAATGGTTAACGTAATACGTATAGACAGCTGCAGCAAGCTAATGAGTTGAAGATGCATTGCCTACCTTTAATTGACAGAGGAATTTAAATAGAAAAACAGGATTTTCTAGTCCTACCCATCCCCTAATACATCAAATCCTCTTCCTCTTCCCATCCTTTTATTATTAAAAAAAGGTGGGAATGGAAGGGACCAGAATTAGACCCTCGGTACTTCGTCAGACGAAACGCAGAAATACTTTTACTTCACGCCTGTCTTCTGTGAGGTCGTGGCATTTCACCGGTCTAGCGATTCGTGCAACAGATATATTGCAAAGAACAGTAACTAAATATTTTTAAATACAAAACATTGAATAACCTTACGAGCGTCCTGCAGGTTCGACTGTTATAGCTAAGTTACTTGTCATGCTATTATTATTTTTTACATTGATCTGTGTAAAGTTACAGACGAAAAAGTAATAACAAAGAAAAAATAAAATGCGGGACCGAATATACATATTATGTTAGTTATCAGAGTATTTTTTGTTCTACTTAAAATATATTTAGCAAAGTTAGAGGTCATTGGGGATCGATTGAAAGGCAGGGTTTTTTAAACTAAGGCCCGTATGACATAGCGCTACCCAAAACCGATTATTGCTGTTCACTGTATTTTAATGGTTTGACAGTAGTCTTAACATCTTGGTTTGGAGGGAAAGCTGTAACATTAGGTTTTAAATAGTCGTCTTGAAGAGCGGCTCTTTGCCATGAGACAGAAAATATGTACTTATTAAGTGTAAAATAATTTCCTTACTTCATTTCTTTTTACAGCAAACTATCTTATATAAGTGTGCACTGGATATAAAAAAAAATTATCTGATTTTTTGAATGCGTAAATTGTAAATATGTTGCAAATAACAATAAACATTTCAAATTGTAGTAACATTGGCAGCCCTGGCGCGTGTCAGAAGTGTCATCTCCACCTGTTTTAATGCAAACAATATTAATATGCGAAATGGAAATATTTCCACCATCGACGCGATAAAATCTGCAAATTTATTTGAAAATGTTTTAGTAATGTCGCCTCGAGAGATCATTTATGATCATTTGTATGTTTTGTCGTAAACAGACTATGTCCTCTTCGTAATGTAACCTGTTTCTTATCATTCAATGAATATGTAGTTGTTTTTGGATTCATGTACATACAGCTATAGTTGTAGGTTCTTAGATTTTTGTTTAAATTTTATTGCGATATCTTAACAGTCGAATTATTGAAGTTGTTCTTTAGCCGCGTTAGATGATATTTGGTAGGGGAAAATCTAATAGGTTCGCATGAACAACATGCGTCCGCAATATGTTTTTTGAATTTGGAACAGTTTACCGATGATTTTTTTTAAATTTTTCTTGTATTCAATTTAGAATTTTATTGTTAAACTACAAGGGTTTATTTTTGTAGATTATTTATTTTTGCTTTTGAACTATTTCTCCCTTCGCACCTGTGTGCAGATTTCACTTCTGTGGGCAGTCTTTATGACTGCCTATATTTTTTTTTAGTATCGAACAAGAGAAATAAAGTACACACAGTTTAAGTAAAGTACTAAAGTAATTACTAAGTAAACACATTTTATCATAGAGCGGTGTATAGGGTTGGCACTAAACTTTAAAACACTCAGCTATCGTAAATTATTTAATCAAATATCATTATTTGTACCGATATAAATAGTTGTAGGTGATGTAAAATGATTCAGTTTAATTAAGAAAATGAAGCTTAGCGGAGACGTGAACTTGTTTTATAACCAGCAGTTGTAAAGCAAAGGATTTCTTTATAGATACAGTACACAGTACACCCGACTGATCATTAAGTAGCCATTAAACCTATTACACATTCAATCAGATATTCCAGTCTCGGGTGCCATTATCCAATAGTACTATAATCAAGATTTGTTTACGTCGCATCTGCCTTGCGGATGGATGCACTAATTTCCTACTAATTCATACTTTCGCTGACATGTAAATATCGATTGCATGTCTTTGATAGGCAATCTTATGCCGTATGTTTTACGTGCTTAGATACAATTTTGTATGTAGTTTTTTTTTATCTACACGCTATGCAATCTGGAATGCTCTGATACATGTGATGTAACTTATGACATTTTAAAGTTGGACGTATTATTAACATAAAAACCGACGGTTATGGATTGGATGGACATTAAGGCGAGGCGCGATCGTTTCGTATATAAAAGGTAGCATTGCATCAAACAAAAATCCGCCTCGTTTTGGTACGATATTAGTTGTATGATAATTGCATTTCGAAGGTTATTTTTCAAGATATTTTTATTTTTAATTAACTTTTCCTTGACCTAAATTCAATATTCGTTTTTTAATAGCAGATTTAATTGCCGGTTCTTTTCGATTAATAATTCTAGTGCGTAATTTAACATCTTTAGATTTTAATTATTTGTGATATGCAAGACATTGGATCAAAAGAGATGTGATATAAAACATATAAAATAATGTATTAAGGAAGATTATTTACTTCGCATTACTTTATGCCTTTAACTTAACTGATAAGAATAATGTTGTCAGAAGAACATTTAGGATCTTTAATTCTTTATTATTCAATATTATACAGGAGGAAGAGATTACGTACTTAAAATTTCCGTGTAGGTTTTTTTTAGAATGAATGAACTACAGTTATCTCTCCTGAAATTGAGCGCAGATGATCGAAGGGCAGTCCGAACTTGGTTAGCATTAGTCTATTAAATCTTCTGTCAAACTGATAAATCAGACGGATAAACTGATACTGGCAATGTAAGTTATCTATATACAGTTAGGAATGAGATGGTTGCAGTAACTTTCCACCTGATCACGTGCCAAAATACTGACCACGCATCGGACCTCGCGCGCTCGTGCCCGAATGTAAATGTCGACTCGCCGAGATGTTGGCCTCGTTACAAATTGTTGACCCACTGGTCGCGCTACCTCACGTTACCGAAAACTCACTTACGCAATAATTGGACAGAATTCGAATATCATATTTAATAGTTCAAGAAGCTTACGTCTGCATATCTTATTCTGTTTTTTGGTTTAAAACTTTTTATAATAGACGAAGGCAAACGACAACGGACTTATCTAATGAACAGCTACTTGAGAGTGTATTCTTTTCACTAACGAGACCAAACGTAGAAACAGTAAACCGTTCTATATTCATAACTTCAGACAAAACTCAGATAGCATTCGCCTGTGAAGAGGATCTTTAGTGAATATAAAAAATTCGCAGACTTCGATAGTTCAACTAACGTAGACTTGTCTATATTTTACTTACGGGCTCTACCACTTTGAATAGTAGTAGAGCCCGCAACAACATCTGTTGCACGAATGAGTCGGCTCGACCGGTGAAATACCACGACCTCGCATGGGTGACACTGACACATAGGCGAAAAGTAGAAGTATACTGCGGTTCGTATGATGAGTGAGGTTCCTGGGGGCCGAATTCTTGTCATCGTCACCTATCCACTCCTTTCTGGTAATAAATGAATGTGAAGGAGAAGACGATTTGACGGAGGAGGGAATGGATAGAAAGATATAATATGAAACTATATAAAGGAGGACGGTACTCAAGATGATTATTTATTCTACGCAGATGCCCAGTGCATCTGTGTTGTATGAATACTACCCTAGAGATAAAAAACTAACGAGTATTTTATACTCAGTTATACTATAAAAACAACAACAAAACGATAAACAATGATGAGTTATAAAATGTTGGATCGACCATTAAAATATGAAATAAATTGATGATGCGGAAACGTGAAAATAAATCACGAATATGTCTGTCCGGCTTACGTAAAGGCATGTGACTTGATGTCCTATGATCGCTGCACATGATATTGTATGAACAATTAATTACATACTTCACGTGGCGACATTTGTTTGGTCTTTATATCAGGGTGCGGGTTACATTCGTGCGGGCGCATCTTATTTGCTTTTTTTAGACATCGAAGCGAAGACATTACCGGCGAAGGCGAAAAATCGATAAGGGTTTCCTTTTAACGATGGCCGCGGGTAAATAATAAAATAGAGTTATCGTTAAAATTGCCAATTACAACTAGAAACCGTAACACAAGCTTAAGGTACACTGACGTTATGTTATTGAATATTATATGAATGAATAAGCACTCACGCCATTTACGCAGAGATGTACCGCGACATCGCTCTCGCGCTTCTACATTAATACATCTAAGATACGTACTTGTCAGTTACGGGTACATATAATAGGCCTAATCTCGGTCGGTCGGTATAAGTTCGCCTAGGACAAACCCTGTCAAAACTGCCATCCACTTTCTTAACATACATTTTTCAATTATCCTTTAAACATGCCCAAACCACCGGAGCATACCTTTCTCAATTTGAGGCATAACGTCTTCTCTACAGCTGCACTTTTTTCTTTATATCACATTTTGTAATTATTTTAATGTGTCTTAATTTTTCCCTTATTTATGTCAAACAAAAGTTCTAGAATTCTTCCATGCCTCCTTAGATTTTCTTTGCCGTCTTCTCGAGCTTCGATCGACATAGAGTACATAATTAATTGGTTTCCAGATCGGAGAAGTAGCATACAATTTGTTTTTGAAGTGTTGTTAAGTAATAAATTAGTTACTAAAATAAAATTTACATATGCAGGTAGAAGAACTTAAAGTCTTTGATAAGGGTCTGGCTTGTTTGCTAATAATAAAATCTTTATTATTCATAATTCATTACACATAATACTTTTGCTAATCAAATTCGGCCGTTTCCATGACAATTTGATATAAAAACATTTGATGAAATGAATGAATGAATCCTATCAGTTACACATCTTGTCACTTTTATGAAGTACAGAAATAGATGAGAGCGGAAAACATCCGAGTGTTTGTATTAAGTAAACTAACCCTACTACCTTATGTAATAATGTTTGTTTAACTACGCGCAGTGTATGAAACTTGAGAAAATATTTGCAATACGTTAGCAGTATCGAAAGCTGCGAGCTGTGTTACGCAGCGTTGTTTAGTAATATGATTTGGAGTCATTAGGCGTTCGATGTCGGCAAGTGTGCGCGGCAAATAGTTGCGTTTGTCCGAAATACCTCGGCTGTAGAGGTGCAACGCGAAAGTAAGCGGCCGGGACCGGTCCACGAAGGCCGACTGGCGAACGCTTTTGTCTAATACCAAACAACAAGTTACAGGCGGAGGCGGTTCGAATAGCGGACATATCTTTTTTTACTGTAATGCCTAAGTTACCGTTTCGATTCAACTTAATCGATTGGTTAATAGATCTTCTTCATAACCAAATACCAATAGAAATTAATGTTGCTTTGAATACTAAGATAGAAATGGGTTGGAAATATTTCGAAGTAGGTTCTGCCCACTAGTAGGTTTGATTTTTTTAAGATTTAAGTTCAATTTAATGCCCCATTGAAGTATTACGGAATCAGGAGTTATAGTACGAACACATTATAGTATGAGACTTTGCGAAGCATTTATCTTGTTTTCTTTTATTGAACAAAGACATGTAAATTTTAAAACATTTTTATTTCTTACAAATTCTTTGCTAAAATAAATTTGTGTATTGATAGGCGGCTGAAAAATACGTATTTACTCATTACGTATTTCATGGACGTATAAAAATTACACGCAACATTATCTTTTACCAATCAAATATATATACTTGAGTTAAGTAGTCTTTAACGAATCAACAGTTTTAATAAAGGACTAATATAATAATGAGTATAATAATGTTGGTGGGGACGCCCTAGGAGAACTTATATCGATATCGATCAGATAGTGGCTTCCTAAAAAAAGGGCGATATGAGGAGCACCCATAACCGATGAGCATTTATGCGTAGATGTACGAATGTAGAAGAAGCTAACAGTGGTAGAGCCCGCAACAACAACATCTGTTGCAGGAATGGGCCGGCTCGACCGGTGAAATTCCACGACCTCACAGAAAACAGGCGTGAAGTAGAAGTATTCTGCGTTTCGTCCGATGAGTGAGGTGCCGGAGGCCTAATTTCAGTCCTCTTTCCCTTCCCACCCTTTCCTCATCAGGATAGGATGGGAACGGGAAGGGGTTAAAGGGGAAAAGGAAATATCCTTAATCCTGTTTATGCCCTCCTCTGTCCATTAAAGGTAGGCAACGCATCTGCAACACATTTGCTTGTTGCGAATGTCTATGGGTAGCGTACACTTAACATCAGGTGATCCGCTCACTCGTTTGGCACCAGATTCCATAAAAAAAAGAAGCGAGAGAGGTGTGTCAGGATCGCGCCAAATGGAAATCCGTGATCTCTGCCTACCCCTCTGGATTAGTAATTTTGTTAAATTAAGATCGTAAAGATTTCTTTTGTTAATTATTTTATTAATTATCTGTAATTGTGCTTTAAGTTCTTTGATTTTCTCGCAATTTTACCGTTATATTGTGTGTCGCTAAAATTGCTCTAATCTCCGCTTGTCTCTTATAGCTTATCCCACACGCAGCACTGCCTCGGCAAAAACGCATACTGCACCACTCCTACTACCTTAACGCGTGCACATTCCCTCTCGCTCTCGCCGCTACCAAATAACATCCTGTTGTCCTTGTTCATTAAAGTTCCCAAAAAAGACAAGTAAGTCGATGTTAGTAAATAAAACAGGGAAGCCGATTATACAAGTATTTGTATTGGCTGGCGTCGAAGAACTTAAGTATTTGCGAAACCGTATTTGCCGATCCAAATAATGAGGTGGTTAAAACTTATACATTATCCACTCAGTTTGTGGTTTAAATAATCAGTACATATATTTATTCTCATTTGTTTATCATATTATATTTATTATACAAAATGTCAGGACCTAGTCTTTTTTTTTAATGCTCGTTACTAGCCTGTTGCTAAGTTATAGATTTATCAATGACGGAGTCTCGGTGGGTTAAATAACGTTAAATGTGAGGGGTGGGTTTTACATATATATTTTTTTACATATGGGTTTTACATATATATATTGTTAGTTATGCAGGTTTAGGTTTGGAACGAGATTCAAAATTAAAAACGGTTTCTCGGTTAAATAAATTGGTCAGAAGTTGCGTTCACTGGTCAGAAGTGTTTTGAATCAATATTTTTAGCAGTTTGTTTTTGACTGCCATAGGGTGACACGTACTTACATCATTATATAACAAATAGAATAAAATTCATACTTGCTATTAGGGTTTTGTTAAGAATATTGAATTAGTAAATTTGTACGGAACTCATCATTTTATACCTTGTTACCACAGTAAGATGGAATACTTAGTAGTATAGATTTTGGGGTAAACAGACATTGCAATTGTACTTTGTTTTTCACAGAGCTTTTAAGTTTAGTTTTTTTAACAAATTGGCTGGGTATCGAAATTGGTCATGAATCGGGTGTTATATCACGGACCTACCACTACTACCTATGTAAAATAAGTTTTACAAAACTAAAAAGCAAACATCATACTCGATATTGGCTTAAAAATATTTCGATAAAAATTCATACGAAAGCACATGGAAACGTCGTTAAGAAATATCTTATCTCTGATGCAATTCAATTATTCCATCGCACAATAGAAGAAAATACACATCGAAGTGTTATTGCTTTTTTTTAAATAACAAAAGTTAAAATAATTAAGATAAAAAAAAGAATGGAACGGTTCGAATAGCACGCTGATGTCACACATCGGCTTTCATGAAAGCAGCTTCCGACCGCAAGTGTAGTTACATTAATTACATAATATGATTATGTAAACATTACGCTGAATACATATTTTGCAGTAAGGTGTAACGGTATAGGTTCTTGGCGGTGATGTGATTTTGTTTTGAGATGCTACGATTTCTATTACGGTGACAATTTCAGGAAGAATGTTTTTAAAGAGAGAGCAAGAATGATGGAGACAGAGAAGGAGAGAGTCCAACTTGTTACACAGTACAAACTTATACAATTATGCTTATTTTTGTGTATATTTATCTGTAATGGTATACTGCTAATATTGCCTTAAATATATTTCATTTGTGACTCCGATACATTTTTTGTCCCCAATACCATGGCATCTGACCTGACCAATTTGTGTTGGCAATGATGAAATACAGCATCAATAAAAAACGATACTTTGTAATAGATCTTATAGAAATTCTCAAGGTAATTCAGGAATAATGTGAACCTCGTGCTAAGCCGGAGTACCATTGCCCGTAGAATGCCTTAACTTTATTAGCTATATGAACGCCGATAGGGCAAAAAGGCATTGACCCACTTGATGAGAGAGGTAAGTTATTTCTGTGGACATCTTAGGAGGAGGTCTACATCCGCTAGTGGACAGCTGTTGTCGATGTCACATTATGCTACGTTTAGAAACATTGACCTCAAAATATTTTCTTAGGTATTGTTATAACTAGACGATGAATGAAACCAAGAAGTTAAGTATTTACAAATATATAGTAACAAAAATTAATATTAGTTTTGGTTTGTATTCTAAAATGATACTAGTCTCGGAATTGCCTACTTTGAACGACGGCGACGTTTATATACGACGACGCGTGTCTTAAAATCCACTGACATAAATAATATTGATAGCATAAATATTTTTTTATTGATTAAATAGTTTGCATAATACGTATTATCCAATTTTATCAAGTTGTATTTTCTCCGTATTGCTAATAAATATTGCTCAAACGAATGTCGTACGTGATTATGTGTAAAAAATGTAAGATATTATGAAATTGCGATACCGTGCGGAATTTATGAAACGTTCATTTTTGACAAATGTAACGTAATTTACAATTATTTAAAGCTACGTAATATCTTAACAAAGAATTATCGTTGTTTTTTTTAGTTAATTGTGTAATTACAATATCAAAAAAATTATATTCTTACTAAATGTACTGACTCCTCACAAATGTCGTCACACATTATCACTGGAGGAGGACGGCGAAGAACCTATCTTTTTGACGATCGTTTCTTCAGCAGTAGATGTCTTATAATTAATACGATATTACAGACACTAAGATCGCCCCTGCATCATACAGTGTGCACGCGCAACGTTAACCAGATAATCGGTCCGTCTTGTGGCAGGACTACGCTGCGTAGACTTGAACGTTAGCAGTAATTTTAGGACATTTCGGCTCCATCAGCTATCCCTTTCAAATTTACATAGATGAATAGATTATGATCCGAAGAACTAGTGTTTAATAATTATTTATTAGCAAGCGTACATTTATATATGAAATATGAATATTTATTAATGTCATGTGTGTCAAAAAAACATGTCCGTAAACGTGGCCGTTAGTCAAGTTGTTTAAATATTATATTATTTATATAGATAAACAAATTACTTACAACAACAATGTAATGTTAACAATGTAAATTTTTCTCTTGTTACATTGTTATAGAGAAAAAGAACTAAAATATGCTGAAACTCAATAGTACAAACATCTTGGAAAATGAATGCGACAAAGATTTATAAATTATTTCTTTTTTTTTTGCGATTGTTTCGTTTTCAGATTTAATATGGCGTCTTATTGACCTAGTAATTTTCCTAAGAGCGACACTCGACGAACCAAAATATCTTTTCGAAAGTTATAAATAATTTGGCGTTAAGAAGACTATAAAAACTTTACGGTGACAAACAAGTAAATTAAAACGAGTTGAAGATGCGTTGTATTTTCATGAAGGATCTTAAATCTTATCGGTTTGGACCGCTGCAGGCAGATTACAACGCAGTTGTGCGACGCATGAATTGTAAATACTGGTTAGGTTTCTTCTCTAGCCTTAAGAACCGTCGTCGATATGGCACGATACGAATATTAAGATGTAATAAGAAACTGAAAACAGTAAAATAATTGGTATTGGAATGCACATTTCAATATGTATATTGTTTTCGTACATTCAAAAACATTTTATTTAACATTCCAACAATAATGCCGGTAGCGATAGTCAATGACGTCAGATAATATCTTATTAAATTATCTATTGTGACATTCACGATTTCGAACGAAACAATAATGCGGCGCAATCAAGGTTAAATGCCCTTGTTCAACTTTAAGCAGTTTGAGAGAAAAATTAAGAAATTGTTTTATTTCTTAATTAAAATAAGAAATAAATTTTGTGCAATACAGGTACTTTTTGGTTAATCGACTCAAGTCCTGCCGGAAACGTAAATAATGTATCGTTGGTAGGACTCAGGTAACCTTTCCCAGACAAAGAAGTACTATTCAAAACGTATAAGACACTCTACACTTTCCTATTTGTTTTTTTATTAACATTGTATTTTATAAACTTCGTTCAGTTGTAAAAAGATTAAGGTCTTATATAAAGTATTTTTCCATAAATGGTATCGAAAAGTTTACAAAAAGGTGTTGTTTTTCATTAAGTTAATAAATGGCAAATTGAATTACAAGAATAGTACTTCTATTGTTAATAATAAAAGCGAAAAACAATTAACTTTTTATTATAACAAAATTTTTCACAAACAAAATAACTAATAAAACGACCCAATTTTTTTAGCAACACAAGAAACGAACTCGTTGCTTGGGTTACATACTCGTTGATGT
>JWHW01022547.1:79440-94963 GCA_000931545.1 Papilio glaucus
CTTGAAAGAATCGTACGCAGCAGATCATCAAGTATCCATATAACTTTTTGGCCTTGTTAAAATTTGAAAAATAAAAGTTTGTAAATAGTAATTGATTAATTAATTCATACAAAACAGACATATAGCGGCAACAGTCTTATTGCACAGCTTCAAATACAGGAAGTCTTATAATAGAGAATTGATTAAAAACAAACGAAACCGCGACAATTGATTTGTCTCGTAGTAAAAGTTGAATTTCTTGGTGTAAATATATCTAAGTTTGATCGATTGTGACGTCATTAATGTTTTAAGTCAATTAACGTCTTTCCGTTCGACAGGTGATATTACTATAAAAACTTTCATGGTCAACCGTCTAACCTTAATAGAAACAGGAAAATAGATACCATTACATAATCAAACAACTTTTGGTTTATTTTTATTAATAAACTTTGTATTTGAATTCACTTCTCAAATGTAACGCCAGCGTATGGCGATGGATATATAGACTCTACCTGTCATATTTTAATATGTATGCTATCGATTTCTACATACATGCTTTGCAAAAAGATAATAAATTATCGGATTTTAAGCTACAACGTTAAAATACATATTGCTTATGATACTAAATAGAGTTAATATACAAGAAACGATTTCATAATTTTTCTATTAAATGTTTTAAGCTTAAATGAGAATTGAACAAAAGGTTTGTCTGAAATGGGTTATCAAAAAGTACTTTAAATTTACTATTTCATAATTTCAATTATCAAATAAATTTAAAGCCGGACAGAGAGAATGTAAATAAAATATGTTGTTTGTTTTCATGAGTAATTAATTTATAACTAACTAGCTGATCGTCAATCATCTTCAATTAATTTATAGAATTTTTTGATTAAAAACCAATTTCAGTTACTTATATTTAATTAAAGAAAATATGTATTGTAATAAAACAGATTTTCTAATAATGAAAATATTTTTTGAATCAGTTTAGTAGTTACGGAGGTACAACACAACAAACATACAAACCTGTTAATTAATAGTTATTACTTAATTAATTAATATCAGTATTAGTATATATACGTGTGTGTTCTAAGATTTTACTAGCAATAAAAGAGTGTCGTAAATATTTAGCACAATCTGGCTCCTCAACTTACCCGTATTATATCCGTAAGACAGTACAATAGCAAAAGCTCGGCAGGTACGAGTGTGTTATCGCCGAGGGAAATACTCGGAATTATAGTTGATTGCGACCCCTCCGAACGCGTCTGTTGTTGCGCCTGCGCATTCTTATGTTATTATTATTACGATGATACTGAATCCCCTTTTGTCTTGTAGATTTATTAACAATGCGTAATACTCTATGAGTAAGAAATTGACGTATTTACCCAGTTAGTAGTATTTTCAAGTTAATATATTTTCTTTTTAATTTTTAATGGTATTGTGAATCGTCCTAACAGAAACGTTGTGTTTTAATAACACATAAATGGAATACGTGACGTGAAGCAGGGTTAGACTGTAATCTATGGTTCTTTCCGTTCAGTGATAATTAACTACAACGATGCAATATTCGTTAACTATGCAGCAGTAAAGTGTGGTGACTATTAAGATAATTGATAAAAAATATATTTTAGGTTAACTTTCTAGTGCTAGGTATGTCAATAACTGATATGGACAATAATAGTGTCTTTAAGATTTTTCTTTCTTCTTATCGTTTTTTTCGTTTTAGGAAAATTGATCGTTAATATGATATACTAGTTTGAACCTGCGGCGTGTGTTTGCGTAACATTTCATGATGATTTGTCGAGTGGTTAAGGCGTGAAAGTGTTTATCAGACTTAATTTACAGATAAACGTACCTTTGCGTTTGTAATATTAGCTAGGATGTGCTTAAAGAAAGCACGCCAATAAATAGAGCAGAGATTGAAATGTAGATTGTCAGGAAACGTTTAGGGCTGTGAGCAAGTGGGGCACCGGACGTCAGTGGAGCGGAGAGCTCGCCTGTCGCTGGGTCGGCCACTTGATCCGAGGGGGCGACACCTGAGTGTAACGCACTCACTTGTCTCGAGACGACGATAATTTTTTTTTAAATCGAAGGCCAAGCGTATCTGTGAATTTGTTCTTTTCTGTATTTTATTCGTTTTAAATTCTGGCTATCATAGTAACGTGCCAAAATCTTAAGGTTTAATGCATTTAAACCAATACTTGTCGTTTCGTTAAAGAAAATGTACACCTGAATATGTTATAAGTATTTAAATTGTGTATATATTTGTCAAGTTTATTTATTTCACTTTAATATTTATATTTTTCTTAATAATCGGATTATTGTCTATCCTACCAACAAACGTTTCTCTTCTCACTACGGTTTGATTGGTATATAAAATGCCTAAAGTTATAACATTTGCTCTTTGAAACTTAATATTTTAAATATATCACTCGTAGTAAAAGTATAAAAGAAAACGAATAGTATTAATAAAGGCTCAAAGAAATGAAATGCCTTATAATATAAAAAAATGATCAATTTAATTTCATTCGGTCTTTATTTAAATATAAAGTACTAACCTGTATTGAAACATAAATAAACTCACGTATAAAAAAAAAACATACTAATTAAAACAATTTATGACAAATCTAAAAAACATTATCCTTTAAGGATTTAAAAGTCATTTTGAGGGCCTTGCTCTTGATTATACTTCGGTATACTAATTTGTTGTGTTAATATTTTTCACAGCAAGAAACTATACGAGTTATTTAAGATTATATTTTTCTATAGATAAATACACTTACCAATTACGAATCTAAAGTTAATCTAATAAAAACTAAATTATTAATATATAATTCTTCATAATTTTTGAATGATGAATGAATAATTAAAAGTTCAAGAGTGGCCAAAGATTATTTCTTTTTTATGATTAAAAGTTCGAGAAAACATTAGGAACTTATTTTAGGTGTAATTCCTCAAGGTTTGTAATTTTATATTATTGACACTATCTCAATACTTTTTTTGTGAATGGTTTTGAGTAAATAATTTTGGATCCTGTTCCAACCTGTTCACAGTTTAGCGCTCATTCAAAGTGTACACAATAATCCGCCGTTCACTTTTCGACGTTTTACTGTTTACCTGAGTTTGTGAATGATACAAAGGGAAAGTAAAAAATAAAACCCAAAAGCATTATTGTCATGCTGATTTTTGAGATGACGTCACAGCGGCGTGCCTGTACAGTGTACAAAAAAGGATACGCCTTGAAACAATCTAATTTACAGCAGAAAGCTTCTTTGCTCGCTGTATAAACAACAACGCTTGCGAGGTGCTGAGATGTGAGTTGCCAGATGCGTCACATTCCATCGGGATCTTGTATTATTGTGCACGCGTTATACACGTTAATGTTTTAACTTTATTATCAATACCCAAAAAGATTTTTCCGCAGAGCCACCGGGTCACAACGTCGATTTACACTTAAAGCAACCTACCATAGCTCAACACCTGAATTTGGTGTCCCTAATTCGTTAGGTGTACGTGCCGCCACCTACCAAACAATCGCGCTTGGTAAGTTACGCCACGACCATCGAAGACCTAGGATCGTAGTCAACTATCAAGACGATGTAATAACGATTGACAGGTTAGGTTAAAACATCTTCGCAGAAACATGCTGATGTACTGGGTCTCTTATAATTACTGTCCATATAAACGACGTTACTCGTGAGGTCTTCGCTACGTCATGTTACCAATAACAATGTTAATTTTTATATAGGTCCATCAAGTGATTTCTTCCGATTTGCAATGTCCTCCAACAAATAAATAAATATACGCTCACGCCCGTAACCCAGAGGGGTAGGCAGAGATTATGGATTTCCATTTGGCGCGATCCTGGCACACCTCTCTCGCTTCTTCTACGTCCATACATCTACGCAAACAAGCTGTGTCCTCTGTGCTGAGTTTTATTTTTACCACCCTCTTACCGCCGTCGTATATAGCAGTTGCACACCTTTTTTATAACATCCTATAAATTTCGAACCTAACGTCGCTTAAGTTTTTTAATGGGTTTTACAATGAACTGGAATAATTTACGTGGGACATTTTTTCTTTTTATTTTCAACATTTAAAAGTGAACAGGCATTTTTTAACTTCTGCTCTTTAGTATTCAAGATATCCTTCGTGATAGAGTTCAGTTAAATTAATAAGAAACGACAATATCTATTTACATATTGTCGATTTAACACCCACAAGTCAATCTTTAGAAAACGGTGAAACAAGACACCTCAAATGGAGATTTATGTAAAAGATATCTCGTTCTGGTGGTGGTGGGGTTTATAAGAAGTCGCCAAGCCTACCAGAACTCTAATGTATCGGAAATTAAGGTTATCGCTGTATGCCTTGTACAATATTTAATGTTATATATAGGTAGTTGATACTTCGAAACGCTTAAACATTTTAATACAAGTCAGCCACTATTCGAACTTGGAATTTTTATTACAGGAAAAAATCGTCAGGTACTCACTACTTAACTGTCATTGTTGGGAAGTTAAATTGTCACTAATCGAGGTTATATAATAATTACCTACAAGGCTACAAGCGAACCGTGACGTGCATATGACATCCGGTGCGTGATCTTATAAAAACACCAACGTACAGTGAATCCCAACGTACGGGGATGAGTCACCAAACCGCCCCGGGCGGGGAGTGCGAGATCAACGCTTCGCTGCAAGTTGTGTGCTTTCAATAGGTAGTTTCGATTACTCATCTTGCTTGTTGAATATTGCGCACCGAGCTGAGTCTATAGAATAGAAAAAAATTATTTGATTACATAGGTACATATTATTTACATAACATTTAGTGCACGACAATCTTAAATAATATTTACACATCAAAAACGTTATGAATATTATTTTAACGTAAGTAAATATGATTACTAATAGTATTTAACATCACATAAGTGATACATAATACTATCTTTGTCCCACGGTTTCACTGCAATTTAACCGACAATTGCACAGCTTAAGTTGAACCCTATTTGACATATAGATCTCTAATAAAAACCCTCATACCCTGCTTTAGACCTTTAGGGGATGAATGTAGAAAAATGCTATTTCAGTACTCGCCTACGTAATGACAGAAATCCCTAAGCAAAATTTGAAGTCTCTAGGCCTAGTAGTTGCGTTGATATAGCAGTCAATAGGTCAGTTTCTTCTTTTATGCAATACAATTCAAGTCTTTGAGTTAGTTTATAATATTTGTATGTGTAGTTTATTATATTACTATATTTGTTCAATATATGTTGAAGCTATTTAAATTAATTCATCCTCGTTTTTCATGTGTGAATGTGGATTTAGCTTAAATGTTTTTAATTGACTAAAGGAATTGTATTTCACGATTATGAATGGTTAACTCCATGACTAAACATCCAGTAAAATGCCAATCGTAACTTGATTCAAATAAATCTTTTGAACTGTGGCAGTATAAAGACTCTTTATTGAATGCTCTTACGATTCAATTAAATAATTTGGGCATGAGATTGTCCACGTTCATTCCGGAGCCATGGAGATGTCCTTCAGGGCAGGAGAACGACGCACCGTCGGTTTGTAATGAACTGTAATTGGCAGTAAAATTGGGAAGCAAAAGTTGTTCAAAGCAATTCCCACGGTAATTAGCAATTCGGAGGAAGATCTTTATAACCCGCATATGTTAACGAATAACACATAACAATCAATTTTAAAGAATTAACTTGTTAAGTTTTAAATTTAAATGTGGTATTGGATCCTTCTGCAGTAAATTAAAGTCTTTTTTCTCAGTTTGGTACGGAGAGGCAAGATAATGAAACATTTATTGGATCGTATCATCCTATATTACCCATTTATCTCCAGTGTTTTTTGTCAAGGTGACTTTTATTTGTGCCTTATACCCCGTAAAGTGCAATAAAGTGTAATACTATAAACTTGTAAACCTTAATGGTTTAGTTGAGTTTTAAATACATAAACCTTGAACTAGTGGTTACGACATAGTTTCCTTTCCAAAGTTTAACAAAGGATTAAAAGATGTATGGAGTGTCAGGGATCACAAACATTTTAAATCGATTTAGATTTAAAGAATTTTAAATTCTATTACTTTATTATAAACTGTAATGAGGAGTCTAATAATCATATTGCTGTTATTACGTCAAGTTTCATATGATTCACGTCGATGTTCGGGATGTTAAGCAGAGACCATTTTCCTGATTCAACTTCAAGGTCAAAATTTTAAAACGAGACTGTTTAGTATTAATAATTCGCTATTATACGATACGTGTCAAGGTGAAGAGCATCTTCCCAGCTATGTTAAACCGGTCCCGCAAACAAGAAGCCAACATTATTATCAAGTATTTTTATATGTTGCTCTTGATTTACGTATTTTTGTAATATAGTTATTGTTGTTCTCTTCAAGTCTCATAAAATATATATTTTTATTGTTACTAATTATAATTCAGACAACAATTCTGTGAACTTAACTTAGAAGATTGGAATTTTAGCAGATATATTATACTAAAGATTTTAAAAATTATTACTGGAACGATACGCTAGTTTATTCAATATACAAAAGCCATGTTTTTCCTTTATAACGCTATTTTTAATCCTATCATTCATAGTCACGCCTAACATACCTTAGGGTCGCATTTCAGTGGCATTAATTCTACTAACATGCTTTATTGCCAAAACCAGCTCTCACTTCCATACATTAAAGATGGGTCTTAAACCAATTAGCCGAAAAAGTATTTCAGAAGATCTATAGCATCTCATCTTCGGTCCACCTTAAAAGAGTAGCACTGTAGTACATCCAAAATTGAAATTTTTGAATTAAAAAAAAATCTCGCGTCTTTACAATTCCATTATAGTGAGATAGCAATTGCAATGGGTCAATATCGTAAATATATCGTTTGAAATTTTGTTTGAATTTTACATTTCTCTTCACGTAATGTAATACAAGTATAGTAAGTCGTTACAATCGAATAACAATAGAACAATGATCAATCTCAAATCGATTGCCGATACTGATACTGAACTAGTCGAGTCCAAGCAAGCACAAGTGAGTGGCATTTTTAATTAACAATTACAGAATGACTGTACTCTTTGACTAATTATTGGTATACACATTTTTATAGCACTGTTCTGATAGAGCTATAGTTAGACAAAGCATTAAAGGTACATCAGGCGAGCAATGTGAATGCCGCAATTTACGATTGAAAAATATGAAATTTTCTCCGTCAACATTTGTGATTATAAACAAACAGAAATATTATAAAGTTCTCCAGAAAAAAAAGCTATTACATTTCTCCCTAATCCATTTATTTTATCGTTTATA
The DNA here is from genome assembly GCA_000931545.1 of Papilio glaucus. Classification (NCBI taxonomy): domain Eukaryota; kingdom Metazoa; phylum Arthropoda; class Insecta; order Lepidoptera; family Papilionidae; genus Papilio; species Papilio glaucus. The sequence goes on from JWHW01022547.1 coordinate 86,746, forward strand.
ACTAATGTTTTTTTTTTTTTAATAGAAGGAGGTGGCAAACAGCAAGCGGTGCACCTGATATTAAGTGACCGCTACCTATAGGAATCTGCAACAAACTAATGAGTTGCAGATGCGTTGCCTACCTTTAATTGACAGAGGCAGACAAACATAAAAAAGGATACCGTCCCGTCAATCCTCTTCCCCTTCCAATTCTTTCTTTATTAGAAATGGATGACAAGAGGTAGATGACTGGAATTGAAACGTAGAATACTTCTATTGTACGTCTGTATTCTGTGAGGTCGTGGTATGTCACCGGTCGAGCTGGCCCATTCGTGCAACAGATGTTGTTGTTAAGGTTTCTTCTGCTGTTAAATCTCCAACTACTTAAATCATTCGTAAAACTTTTCTTAATTCAAATACTTAAATATCATCCCCAAGGTTGTCAACCCCTGGCAATGTGTTGTGACAGGGGTCGGGGGCCGCGCGTGTCAGGTGCGCGGTCGGTCGCAGCGCACCTTGCTTCCTCCTGCAACTGTTCGCCGCCTCGTCGCCTCGTCGCCCTTCCTTCCTCTTTGTATTTATATACATATCTTTATGGTGCACTGCATTTCAATAAAAATCTAATCAAGAATGTATGTATGCTTAGTAAGTATATTAAAGCTTCTATTTAATAAGGAGACTTGCTTTCGAAGATTTGTTTGTATTTTCGTCTGAATGCAACAGTTGTGAACGTACGTGACTCGAAGCTTCTTTTATAGCAAAGTAACCCTTAATTCATATTGACTAATTTCTAATTACTGCTTAATAATTTCGTGGAACTCTTATAACTTTTTTTTTTACTCAGAACTGACTTTAGAAATCGTTGATATATACTGCAATATAAAATTCAATAACCGAACACAGATCAATTTAATTCACAGAAGATTCGAGATCAATTTTCTTTGCAACTTTCATGATATAAAACACCATTATTTACAACTCGGGAACCGTGCGACTCGAAATTTGAACCCGAGCTCGTGACTCGAGCCCGTTCGACTGGTTTTGTACGAATATCCGCACTTACACAGCACCGAGAAAACTTTGATCAAACTGTGCTGCGTCCTTGTTTGATATTATAATGAAAGATAGAGATGCAAGACTCTACAACCTACCGGCTTCACGTCTGAATAATACGGTATAATGCGCAGGGTGTGTAGGTATGAAATGTAGGCTAATGTGTATAAACATCAAATAAAACCGCAAGTTACATTTCGCATACAATAAAACTTTTCAGTTAATTAGTTAAAGTCAAATTTTTATTTCGTTAAAGAAAAAACATTATAATAACCTAAACTTTATTTCCCTCTTGCAGGTATTCGTCTTAACAGCTTATTTTATTCATAAACTACTCTATGTTCAATTTATTTACTACATTTATGGATTATCATTTGTAATACAAGTTTATTAGAATCTAAAACTACGTTGTTGCGATTTTATAAATCTACTTACTGGTTGTTTCTGATAGCCTAGTATATATTGGCTTTTATTTGATTTAGATTAAGCTTAATCCATTGGAAGGTCCTAATGAATAGCCACGGATTCGTGTACAATTTTTTTTATCTGTTGATTAATTACAGCGATAGGTGATAAAATAAATAACTAGGGAAGTAACGATTTTAACAAACTATTTAACGGTGAAAAGGTTATCCTGATGATGGACGACACATTTCTTAAAAAAAGTAAACAAGAGTTATTAAAAAAATATAAAGTTGTACATACACAGGGCAGGGCCGTCCTAATCTGTGTTGAACAAGGAGAAGAATTTCTGGTTACTGAGATTTTATTATGTAAGAGTTCGCAAGTAAGTTTTTCTGACTCGTCTCGTCTCTCATGACAATGCCATCCTTAGTTCGACACCAAGTCACCGCAGTTTAAACTGGTTTAACAAGAAAATATGCGTCATCAGCTTGGATTAGATTTTATGAAGTCACCGTGATAGAAATGAGTAGTTCGACTATATTTTTGATGCAAACAAGACAACTTTTTCACGGCCAACTAAGTCAAGGACGATATTAGTCACACAAACTTTGTTTAAAAGTACCAAATACCAATAACTATCTTATCATTTATACACTTTTATCATAATTTATTATAAATATTAATTATAAGAGTCGTAAAATGATTGATAAACAATTTTACATTTAATAGCTGGTGTAATTACTGCCTCTATATTTTACTAACATAATCGAGTTACAATTGTGGATTTGTTATTCTTCTAATCAAATATGTCATGCCTGCGGTGCAATTATGACACCATTGAATAGTAGAATTGAGGGTCTGGGCTTTCGCAAAGTGTCTTCTTGAGTGAAATTTCCGTAGCAAATGAACCTACAATATATTTGGGGATAGTATTTACAGCTCATGGAAGTTTACGTTGATCTATGATAATATTAAAGAAATTCGTAACAAGTATTTAACTAGTGCGTCCCCCTCGCTACGAGTTGAGGCCTGCAACGGTACAATGAAGAGAGTCATCAAATTTTGGTCAAGCTTTTTACATATGATTTAAAAAACAACACAGGATTTAAAATGCAAAATTCAGTGCAACACTGTATTTGCTCATGTCATCCAGTTCAACAGTGTACTTGGCCTCCCGGGGAGGGATTGTGCTGTGAATTGTGGATAACATGCGAGAGATATGAAATAGAAAACACTGGTGATTGTAATAATAATAATTAATTACACATGTAAATATTTTAGACAAATCTTAAGATAAATGAGTTCAAAATGTTTCCGTCGTGTTTCAAATGTCATTGTCAATAGGTCGGAGATCACAAAAGATTATCATTTTACATTTATTGTTTTGTTTTTATGAGTGTGTTTCCGGTATTCATATGAATATATGCTGACTATTAAGTATTTCATAAATGCAGAAAGTCAACTCCGGTAGGGATTTAAAATGCCAATGTTTTTCTTGGGAAAATTTGTTAAATTAAAAAAAAAATCTTTTGATAGTTTGTCAATTTAAGAACACAGGTTTTGTCTATATAACAATTGTTGTTATGGCCTCTGGCACGCATCAGTGTTTTCCTTGGCCTTATTCTGTATTTTAGTATTTTTTTACCCTTGATTCTATATTAACCCATTGTAAGAAATCAATTCTTTTACTTTATAGTTTTATTAGAATTTAATAATAATTTTTTGCTTTATTTGTGTACTGAAAATTCAGTCAATAAAAAATACAACACTTCCGCTTAATAATATCAGAGAGGTTAAAATGATAGAATCTTACTTGAGGCGTCTATCATACTAGTGAAGTTTACAGCTTGAATCGTGCTAGGTGATGGGGTGAATAAGTCCTAAAATACTTTGAAACGTTGGCGACAGGCATGGAACTGCTGAGTGCAGCGTTTCCTGATAGCGGAAAGTGCTTATCTATCCTTATATACTAAGATATAAAAAGCAGTGCACCGCATATTGTAAAATGCAACTATGGACGGTCCATATAGAGCAGTAGACTGATACAGACTGATGACGATGATGGTGATACGCTTAGAATCGCCAACGTCGAGTTACGCAAGGGTTCAACCTAATTTGGCCCCAGATATTTCTCGGCAACTCATTTGTGATTTATTAATCTAACATATAAAGTAGGTCTAGATCAAATAACAGATGAGGCTAAATATTTCTTATGGCGGATCTCATACTAGAAAGAAACAAGCAGTTAGCTGCTGAGGTGCTCGACATGGACAAATGGACCGCCGTCATATGTCCTCTTCGTGTTTATCGTTACAAAATGGCATTAATCGAATGTTTTTTTTTGTTAAGATGTGCAAAATAAAAGGAAGGTTTCGATATGAAGGCAATTGGATTCTTTAACTCGGCCTTCGCCACGCTACATAATTCAGCGGTTCACTTCTTTCGAGACCTTATCCGCAAGATTTTGACCTTACTGCTAAACAATATAGAACAAGACAAGCAGAAATCCAAGGTATTTTTCTTTATACCTCATTATTTATTTTAATGTGTATCGAAGTTAGAATGTTATTCAACGTCAAAATTAATTCACTTATAATGCTCTAGCATACTCCTAACAATTTTTTTCTAGGGACTACCGAAAGTAGTTCCGACAGTGGTAATTCACATCCGAATTTAATAACATAGCATTAGGTATACTGGAAAGTTCTGTCCGTTTTTGAAATAAAATAAAAACAGGATTCTTTTACATCTTGAATAATTTATATTGAATAACAAATAACGATGGGAAGCATCCATCGTTATTCATGACTCCCTAGTCAATGTGTTGAACCCGTGCTGTATCTGTGTATATGGTAGGATGTTCGAGGATCAATACGTTTTGGATGTTAAAACGGAAAGTTAATTTCGAAGAGATACTGTCACCATTGAATAAATTAAAAACAGCTGCTGCTGCTGCATTCAATAAAGGTTATTCAGAGTATGAACAAATGATGTATGGCTAAAAACAGGCAGAACTTTGTATGGCTAAAAACAGATAGACCTATACAATCAGAAATAAGTTATTTAGGAAAATACAGATCAAGAAATAAAGAACGCCTGTCATAACTTTTTAGCAATAATTGGATAGGGTAGTAAAACAGAGAATGTTTTAAAATAGCGAATTGAAAAAACAATGTATTATATTTATTAAAAATTATTTTAAAATTGTAATAATATTTTTTGGGCAAACAAAACAATACAATAAAAGAAATATACTACAAATACAAATGCCAATGTATATTTATGTATGAATTTCTAAATATAGAACAAGATGAAAATTATAAGCTCTATAAGCAATACTTATACACTAATTGCATTTATTATTTGCTTATCCTACATTTGTCCTTTGGATATACAAAGTATAACAGAAAGCGACTTAAAACTTATTATTAGGAACTGAAAGAACTTATTACTTGTAGGTAATAACAATACACTAAGTATATGTTGTATAAACTAAAATATATATATTTCATATAATTATATTAACCCCTGTCGGGAGGAACTGGTACAACCTTATGAATAACTAATCGATATAAATGGTTGTAATTTATAAATATTTATTGAAATCCTATCATTCATAGAACATTTAAACACATTATATTTCTGATAAAATTGTCATCTCAAATTGTGTTTTAAAACTTTAACGTTAAAGTGCCAATTTAATTAATTTAAAATTAATAGAACAAGTCTAGCGGATTAATAGGAAAGTTTTCTTCGCGACTTTACAACAATATATTCAAAAAACAATATTTAATAGGCTTGACCAATTTATATTACATTTTTTTAGTAAACACAAAAGCTTGTGTACGTAATAAAGATGATTCAAAGGATGAAAACGAAGACGAAGTAACTGTACGAGTCAGTAGCATATAACGTAATGGAATGTAATGCAACTGATTACCTCCCTACCAAGTCGGGTTAGATTTAGACATTTTGTCGATTTTGTTGTTTGTTTGAGTTGCTTTGAGGATATTATTTAATCAAAAATTAAACTCTTAGTTTACGACGTACAGGATTTACGGTAAGTAGGAACTGATAACGTAGGTGGACAATTCAAGTAGTGTTGTGCATTAAAGTCTTGACTTAGCCTTGGCGTATTTTAGTCAACTTGTTATGCTGAACAAGGTTTTGTTAGACTTTTCAAGAATTAACTCGGTCATGTCTGATTATAGTTAACGTGTTATGCTGAACAAGGATTGTTGGACACTTGAAGTATTGACTTAGCCATGGGCGACTTTAGTCAACTTGTTATGCTGAACAAGGATTGTTGGACACTTGAAGTATTGACTTAGCCATGGGCGACTTTAGTCAACTTGTTATACTGAACAAGGATTGTTGGGTAATTAAAATATTGACTGGGTCTTATTCAAAGACGAGCTATGTATATGTGTTGATATAGTTTTTTAAAATACGATTGATCGGTTTTATTCTACGTGACGGACAGAGCTCCACGGAAGCGGTGGTCGAGGCTGCCGTAGGAGGGCCGGTAGACGGGTGTGCGCTGGCTCCACGGACTGCGTCGGTTCTTGCAGCTGGTGCACGCGATCAGACTGTTCATAGCTGGGGGGCGTGATCGTTCCACGCTTATACCGCATTTGCGACTGAAAAGGACCATTTTATATGATTTCATATGTGACGTTTCTATATAATTGTTTTATTTCGAGTTAAAAAGTTCAATCGTTTGGAATAGAGAAAAAGAAAAAAATATTTAACAAAAAAAGGACTCACACAACAAAAAAAAACATAATTGTAACTTATTTGTTGGAAATACTTGTATACTTGTACCTAATAAATAAGGGATTTATGTTTGTCAAGGTACTTAAATACATGAAGTGGTAAATGTTGAATTTAATGTGATTTTTTTAATAAAATTACTCAGTCTCGGATTCGATAGGTGGACAATAATTGAAAGAAGTCTTTTGTTATTTCTAATAGGTCCGATGAAAAGTTATAACCTGTTTGTTAATGTCATATTTTTTTGGTATGTTTTTGTGATATATACATATACTGTTATCTTTCCTTTGTAATATTGATTATTTTTGTAGAAGAACATGTGACACACAATTGCAATTAAGACAGTTATAAACAAATGATTTATAAACACCATCGTATACATCGAATAAACACCATAACTCATAATGTGTTCAAGTATTTATTTATTTTTATTTCGACCATTCTTGAAGGCGGATTATACATAATCGACTCGTTCCACGTTAGAGAAAAATATCTAAGTTTAGGTGATTTTAGGCAGAGCATATTGTTCCTAGACCGAATATCCAAAGAAACTAAAAAGTTCAAGAACACCAGGCACAAACAGGGCGACGTGGCGTCAGTAGGCCTCCCGCAGGATGGATCGACGATCTGGGCGTCGATTGTTGAAAAACAGCAGTAGAAATGAAAAACGTGTGGTCATTTCGACCAGTTTCAGACGATTGCTGCCAGTTCAAACTAACGGTGAGCAGAGACGAGAGAAGTTAAATATTTTAATTTGACAGAGGTTAAAACGTAGGTTAGGATTTATTTTTTACTGGTAGAATCGAATGCTAGTAGTTATAACCACTTTTTATTTTAAATTTGATATAGCTCGATCTCAAAAATAGCATTTCATTGTTTTTTGCTAGTTTAAAGTTAAAAATTCGAGCGTTCGTTCCCAAAAATCGATGAAGGTTGAAAGAAGGCACAAGATGAGGGTGGCAGGGAATTGTGTGTGAAGTTCTGTCTAGTTAGATTTTACTTAGATATAACGATCTTACCTTTTAACCCTTGGCGTGGGCATGATGTACTTGTCGCCGATGAGTACGCTCTCATCTAGCGTGCCGTCGAGCTGCAGCAGGTCGCCGGCCGACACTGACACGTCCATCTTAGTGCTGCGGTCACATACCCATAGGTACAGTATTACTACTATCATCTGCAAATATAAACCAATATGACATTCAAATGATACTTCCATTTATTAATCGTTAAATTTAAACATGGAATTTGAATTTAATGATGAATATATTTATTAATCATTAAATGTCATAAGGTCGCTGGTTTCTTTCGTTTTAAATTTATAAGACTTATGCGTCACGTTTACACTATTCTAAAGGTTATCACTGAGTATTAAAAGGCGAATTAATTAAAGATCGCGGCAATTGTAAAGGAAGTAGGCGCCGATGCCAAGTTATTTTATTTTTTATTTTATTTTATAGTTTTCGGAAAACTTACAGCTAGAATACTAATTACAAAAAGATAAAACTACACTAAGGCCAATTACAAGTTTTCACTAATAACTTACTTATAAATATAAATGGTAGACTGGATACAGATACAGATTATGTTAGCAGTACTTAACAATATTTGTGTTGAATAAATCTAGATTTATATCTTTATTAAGTAACTATGTAGCTAGTTCTTTATTTACATAACACACAAGACGTTTAGCTCCATTTGATGAATTAACTTACAACAATTAGGTGTAGAATGAAAACAAACACCGTAGAGTTTCTAAAACCGATGGAATCAAAGAGCAGGCCCGAGACTGTCGGGCCCACGAAGGCTCCCAGAGCGAAGACCGACGTCCACATACCAGATACGAGGCCGTAAGTTTCAATGGAGTTTGGTAATCCGTTGGCTCTGCAAAAGATAAACGGCAATTATGCGTTATGATTTTACAGTTCGAGCTACAAGTGGAAGTGACAACTATATTTTGTTTATATTATTGTTATTACTATTATGGCTTATAATTTAAAAGCTATACTTT
>JWHW01022548.1:3067-13642 GCA_000931545.1 Papilio glaucus
CGCCCCCGTGCAGCAAGCTGTACAGCGAGCCCCACGACATGTGCTGCGAGATCACTACTAAAGATGGTGGGGATACGCAGCAACCAACCTGACAATACAAAAAACAGTTACAATACAAACACGAATGTCATGTTCACATAGTGGTGGCTAACTCAGCTTTATATCCATGAATGGTCTAAAACCTACTATCAGAGTAATGGTGCCTTGAGCTGGCAACTAACTTCCCAATAAACTTTGAAATCATACAAAACGCATATTCACGTCTGAGTCTCATTTGAAGAGTGAAGTCTCACAGGTCCTTCCTATTCTACTCTTGATTTTTTTATTTATTTAGGCATGGAAGACTTATAGCTTAAATTTAACAAGAGCAGCACTAATATAGTAATTAAACAGCCGATAGCAAGTCGCGATCACTTATAGAGCTATATAAATGTGAGCAAGCATAAAACAAATACACAGTTAAATGTCTACAGCATTGTTAAAAAGACACAAAAATATAAGCATAAAAATATCGACTTTCTTTAGTAAAGTGCATCTGGTCGGTATAAGTACGTCTAGGATGTGCCCAACAAACACTGGCATTGACTTTTGCAATATAAATTTGCCCCGTCACTCTTTCTTTAATCATATTTTCAATATGTCCGAAGCCTACCTTTCTCAATTAGTTTTACTAATAAATTACCCAGCTACTAACAAATTAAAAAGTAATAAAATGTGGTACTTACCACTGGCAAGATGTTGGGATGTGAGAAGATCCGCAGCTTCGGGAACTCCTCGTTGAAGTCGCGCTGCACGCGAGGCGTACACTCGCGCACCGCTATTATCTTCGCCACTATGTCGTTCTTCTGCCACCGGCCGCGCCACGTCTCACCTGACGTAACCAAACAGTTAACATTAGAAAGAAAGAGACAAAACAGCCTCGGGCAGTTACTTCTTTATAATAACCGGATTGGGAGGCCGACAAGCTGTTAGGTCGCTTCAACAAACGCTCCATGGAGTGAGTGGGCTCAAGGGCACCTGAGAGCGGACCTCAGTTTGGATCACTCATTACGCGTTTAGCATTGCGATTCCAGGGTGCCCGGAGCCTCGACTCGATTGGTAGATGTTATCGAATTACAAGAATTTCAAGAGCTAACATTACTACCACTTAAAAAAAGAAAGCGTTAGCGGATCATTAATAGGGGAGAAAATCCTGCCAGCTATGTGTCTGTATCGGGAATAAAAAACTTTGGTAGTCTGGTTAATTTGTAAGAGACTGTGTCAATACACACACTAAGGACTAATAAACAGACAGAGGTATAAGAAGCGATTTATTCCATTTTTTTATTGATTTAAGTAGGTAAGAACGAAAGAGATAGATATAGAGATAAAATGAAGAAAAACATTTTTGTAAAAGTTGCTATCTTCCTATTCTTCGACAATTGTATCTTGGTTATTAACAAAGAAAGTCTAGCTATTTTCTCACCAGATGGAGTGACAGCAATCCTCGTATGCAGCGCCAGTTCATTGATGTTGATGCCCTTGTGGCGGGAGAGTGTCGCGTCGCGACTCCTGGTCTTTAAGCCGAGCCACGACTGGTCTTTGAACTGAATCTTCTTGAGATCCTGCCCGTGCTGGACTGCGAGTTCATGCAGTCTGTTACAAATAAAATAAATAAACACACACTTGTAATCCCACAGGGACAGAGATTAGGTTTTATGGCATTTGGCTTGGTCCCTCTCTTGCTTGTGCTGCATTCTAAAATCAATGTATACATGCCCATATATACCATTTCTTCTAATCTTTTTGCTTCCTCTCATAACCAAATTCTTCAGCCCTACATTAGTACATTTTAAATGCCTTTAAATAAAACATAATTATATGGAATAACCCCTGCCAAGGCATAGGTAGCAGAACACATGTATTTATATATGTTCTCTCCTATATGTATCATTATATACTACATTATATTGTATACTATATTATTTTTTATCTTTTGTCTAGAACCTTCAAAAACAATTTCTTTTTAATGCATAGCCGAATGGTAAAGAATGTCTTGATGAAGAAAGGTTTGCAAGTTATACATACTATGTGCAAAAAAGATTAATGCAAAACAAGACATTACCTCTGTACAAGTTGCCCTCTAGTCTTATCCAGGGGCGTGTCCCCGTCTTTATTAGCAAGAGACACCAAGGCTCCGGCCAGCACAAGGTCCTCGGCGATCGCACTGTAGCCCCAGAAGCTAGCGTAGTGTAGCGGCGAGTTGCCATGTTCGTTTGTAAAGTTCACATCTACGCGGTTTTGTAGTAACTGTTGAATATTAATAATAATAGAGCTAGCAGCATTAAATGTCGAACAAGGAAGCCCCTACTAACAACAAAACCGAGAAAATACCTTACAGAATGCCTAGCAATGGTTAATTAATATTCACTAAGATTATTAGATCACAAATTTGACTATGAGCTTACCCTGTACCCAATAATCTATACATATAATAAATATGTAACTGATTGCTGTCTGTACATGAAAGATATTTGAGAAAAAATATAAGTAGAGGCCTTCATAAACGCAATAAAACCCAAAACAATGATAGTTAGAATTTTTGTCTGTATGTGCATTTGTTACCGCTAATCTCAGAAACGGCTAAACCGATATGGGTGCGGTTTTCACTAATGTATTGTGGTAAGCTTCTCTTAACATTTATATATTAACATAATATTTTGTTTTCTTTCAATCAGTTTATAAATAAAAAAGTTATATCAATTTAACTGTGCTATGGCCATACTGTGTCGACCACACATACGCGGGAAAAGGGCAGGCAGATGATGATTTTACGGTACGATTAAGTAGGTTATATCATTTCGTTTAAGTAATATTGCAGGGCGGGTGAAACCGCGGGGCACAGCTAGTACAAAATAATCTAATATACTAAACCCAGAAACACTAAAATATAAAAGAATAGTTGTATTTGAGACTTTTGCTTCTAGTTCTTGTTTACTTTTAATTAATGATATAATTCCATAATTATGATTTGTTCATTTTAAACTTTAATGTTTAGCTCATATGCTATATCATCTAGGTTAATCTTAGTTATTTCATTATATTAGAGTTTGCTTTGCTTTACCAGTTGAACAATAGGTCGATGTCCATGTGCAGCGGCCAAATGAAGAGGTGTATCATCTCCCATGTTGGTGACATTGATGCGAGCCCCTCGTCGTATGAGCATCTCCACAATCTTGATGTGGCCTTCCTTGCAAGCCCAGTGAAGCGGACTGAAGCCATGATCATCACTGCCAACAAATATGATTAACTAAACACTAACAACATAATATCTGCCACCTTAGACATATCTCATCTTTAAATAGACAATAACATTGTATGAAAGTGCAAGAAATGGGCCCATATGTGGTGACAGAACTATGCTTGCCTTCTACTACACATGCCTTAAAATGGTTGCAAACTTGTTAATTTGTAGATTTACTCTCACTGTCTAATGAATATTCATTAACAAAATTAATATTTCATCTATTTTGTAGACTTTCTGCTCTTTTTTTTCGAGAAGTAGATAAAACAGCTTTTATATGACCAGCACACCATTACACAATTATGAGTTGCACTTCAGAGACAGGTGGAGACAGGAGTACAAAAAGACAGGAATTTGACAGGGGAGGGGATGGATAGGAAAAGGATTTTTTTTTGTTTATCCCTCCCTTCTTTCTATTAAAGTTAGGCAACATATCTGCAACCCACTTGCTTATTGTGGGTACCTATGGGTCACTACCCATAAGTACACACTACCCATAGTTCACTTGATATTGGTTAAACCGCTTGCTCTCGCAACTCACATAAGGACTCCATAACCTCACTCGCCAGGTAAAAAGATGAGGTATAAAACCTTAACTTCAGTAATTGACAGTTTCAGTATTCTGTGGCATTGTGGTAATTTCTTGATTGAACATGCTAATTGATACAAAATCTGTAACATATGACTATAAATTGTGAGGAAATATACTATGTTAAGATAATAAATATTTTTTATTTCTAAATGAGTACTTGAAGAGTGAATTGCTATATATGGAATTGTATTTGTTTCCTGTTAAGTAGGAGGAAAAATATAATTTTTGCTTTGTATAATAATGTTGGCATATATGAGTAATTACACTAAGTGTCATGAACTACATTGTTCAACAGTTGTACTATTTATAAAGCATGCTTAACCGCCAGGGGTCTGAACAGGCAGACAGCGGCCCATATACCAGACTTCACCAAATGTATTCATTTAAATAATATTTTTATATACCTATACCCTAGTTTACTATGTTTGACAGCCCCTTATATTTTTATCTGGATATTGATTGAAAAAATTACAGGTTTTGCCACACCCATAACACTTCTCCACTATAGCATTGCATATAAATGATAAACTTTTCTTAATTATTGGATTTCGAAATAAACGTGAGTCATACTACTGCTTCAAAAGATTTGATACAGATTTAGAGATCATTATATTTTTCTTTAGCCTGTTTTTTGCCTTAAAGTGATAGTTTTATTGTGCATGAACTAAATAAAACTAATTAAAAAACAAATCTAACAAGATTTGTAGGACACTATTTCTTATACTTTAAGTGTTGACATTAGAGGTTGAAGAATATTTATAAGATAAATCGATGAAGTCACAAGCTATACGCCAAGATGACCTATGACACATAGATATAAACTTACAATAAAAATAAACTACAGCACAACACATTTTACAAACATCTGTGGGCGATACTCGAATTCCTTATACCTTATATGGTACATGTAGGCCTTCAGTTGTCTTTTAATTTACTAAGAGTACTGAACACTTGCTTAACTTACCCTTGGTTCATATCATGCTCAGTATCATCGAGCCACACTCGCACCTGCAAAGCATTTCCTTCCCTGCACCACTGAAATATGTCTTCCATTTTTACACTTCACTGGCTATATCTAAAGAAATATCTAAGATTGTTCCGTGTCAATATTTATCGGAACGTTGATTAGGGTATCTAAATAAATCCCTGCTGTTGATTTCTGTTATCAATAAGAAAAAAGAAATACCTAATGTTACGATACGAGTCATTCATTAGAGCTCTACTTTGACAGTTTCGCAATCACCGAAAATAAAGTATAACAATGTCAATTTCAAAAGTAACCACCATTTTCGTGCATTCCCTGTTGTATTTGTGAATAAATGGAGAAAAAAAAATTCAAATGAGTTTTCAAATTGATAGGGTTATATCAAATAGTGTTGCTAGTATAAAATCTTTTTGTTTTTCAAGATTTCTATACTTTTTAGCATTTTAACTGGAGTTCGCACTGCTGATAACTTTGCATAATTTCGAACTGTTTTCGTGTTGTCATGTAACTTGCAAATTAAATCAGAGTTTCGTTTCGTCGAAACTTTTTAATAATGTTATTTGATGTTTGATACATTAGCACGGGAAAATTAGATCACATGTTCTATGTTAATGTTTCGGCAGTGCGAACGCAGTTATAAGAATATGTATTTTATCAGCAATTTTTAACAAAGGGTTGTCGTAAGGCAGGCGGCCGACCGTAAAAACTAGCCAAAATCTATACAGCCTTGACGCACCGTAGTCACTACGGTCGTACTGTGCCACATAAGTAGGATAAGGGCAGAGAGATGATGAGTCGCTTGAGAAATTCAAATCTCTATTGCAAAAATTTAATTATTCCGATCTACTTATAGATCGGCAGCTTTGTTATTCTTTGCTTCTTTCTTATATTGATTAATTATATAAAGTTTCAGTATTCAAAAGTACAAAAATTGTCAGTTATTAGACAAAAATTTAAATCAAAGTAGTAAACACCAGTTGCAACAACACTTCAATGAAAGAACTTTTTAGCTAAAATCCCAGTTTCCTTGAGGAATCCAAAATTTCTAAAATGTGGTGGCCAAGCAGCAAGTCTTTTTTCACCAAACTATAAAACTAACTACCCAATGGTAACAGAGTTCGAAATATGAAGAGAATTCATCTCCTTAGTAAATCATTAAAACAGATCTTGAAATACAATTATATAAATCCAAATATATCATTTGAGCTCTTCTATCCTTAGTAGAATATTTTTTTCTGTCACAGTCAATAATACACTTTTAAAGTTAAATGGCATTCTTGTTTAGCACAAGTAGTTGTAGGTTTTGGCATTGATAATAATTGGAGAATGCAAAAAAAACTAGATAAATAATATATCACAGCGAAATATCACAGGGGTAGAGCTGTTTAGGCGAAGTGCAATGCTCAAAACAGTTCTCAAATATATCAAAGTCTTTATTTAATCTAGAATCTTAACACTATTTCTTTGCAAATGTTATCTTCATTGCATGCGTAGGAGTTATTTTGAATCCTTGTAAGGCTTCTTTTGCTGCAGCAGATTGCATTTCATTAGCAAACTCTACAAATGCAATGTCGTGCCTGTTTGGCACAAGACGGACTTCTTTGAATCCAGGGAATCTGTAAAAAAATAATAATTATATAACAAAAAGGTCATGTTAGTGAAAAAGGCATAGCTTGTATTCTATTGCAGAAAATACTCCTAGATAGCCTAGGAGTATTTTCTACATTAGACCCCACACACCAAACTTATTATCAGCCGAAGACTGTGAACGCATTCACTGAGAGTGCCAAATTATACTGCACTCTTTCTATTTTTGGTCTTTATTGTTGATGTGGTATGAACAAAAGTTGTATACTAATAGAGAAAACAAACTGCATTGTGCTCGCTCACAGTTGGTGGTTCCAACACACCCTTACAATTGTAAAACCCTAATAAAACCAAGGAGTAAAGTAAAAAATTCTAGATTTGTCTGTGTGAATATAGCAAGAATGAAATGTGTAAGTTAATTTCATGTGATAAAACACGAGTATGAGTTGTTGAAACATGAATTTCTTTATCAGCTAACTACCATTATTGGACAAAGGCTTCCCATGAAATGCCAACAAACAATGGTCATTTGCTGCCCTTATCCACTGGACTCAAAATAACCTGACTAAATTATTACATTCTTGTAAAAGTACTTACTGATTGAAAAGCATAGATAACATCATTTCAGAAGTCTCATCAGGTAAGTTTGTGAGGAAGAGAATTTGATTAGGAGGTTGTTCTGCATTAACATTGTTAAGCACATTGGGCTGACCAAATCCAGGTATGACACTGCGACTTGCATCTTTGGTTTTCTTCTTTTTACCATCTTCTGTACTTCTAGGTACTTTAGGACGCTTAGGCCTCTCTTGGAAAGTTCCTTTAACTTTTGCAATTACATCACTGTCTGTCTTCGAATATTGTATTCTCTGGAATTATATAAATTTAAAATTAAAACTGAGACATATGAGTGCTTTAAAGATTATTTAAATTTCACCTGTGCAAAGAAGCATCTTATTGTAACTTCAGTGAGCACAAACTTTCCTAGTTAATAGTGAATTAAGGCATGATCTGTTGTGCAATGCAGATGCTGATTGGTGGTCTTCAACACATATTAATTAACATTTACAAAATTCTTGAGCAAAATTTTACTTTAAGTAATCTTGACACTGACATAGTATATTTCCCATAAAAATCCAATTAAAAAAAATATGAGAGTTCTAGCTTAATAGACATTATATTTCCATAAGTTTAATTTAATGAATAAATTATTGGACATCATAGTTGCACTCAACTCCACACAATTACTAGTAATGCAACTCACTAAGTGTTTTTTTTTATAGTAATGATGGCAAATAAACAATTGGTTCATCCAATATTAAGTGATCACCCATAGACATCTGCAACTAACTAATGAGTTGCAGTTGCCTTGTCTACCTTTAAAGGACAGAGGCAGGGATAAACAGAAAATGGTTTGGTGGAAAATTTCCCTTTCCTATTCACCCCCTCCACCTTCAAGTCCTCTTCTTCCCATCCTTTCCTAATAAGCAAACTATGGGAAGGGCAAGAGGACTAGAACTAGTATTAATTACCAGAATTAGCCCCCGACACCTCACTCATTTAATGATACAGAGAATACTGTACTTCGCCCGTCTTAAGTGAGGTTGTGATATTTCACCAATCCAGTCAGGCCATTTGTGCAATGGATGTTGTTGTGGGCTTTACCACTGTGATATTGAATAGCTTGTAGATGTAGAAGACACAAGAGAGATATGTATATGGACATGAGTGCTGATTGTATATTTCTTTAAAGTAAATATATACCATAGGTTTGTCATAGAAAGGAAATCCTTGCATGCTCCTCAGCGCAACTGTGGCACTGGATATTTCCTTAAATATAACAAATGCTTGACCTCTCATCTTCAGTGTTTTCATTGCAACAATATCTAATATTTGTCCAAACTGTGAGAAAATGGCATAGAGAGATTTTTTAAGTTCCTCCTTTTTTATTTTTTCATTAAGGTTGTTGATGTAAATTGTGTGATTGGGCCGGATATCCATTGCTGGAAAAAAATTAAATCAAATATTAACTGCATCACTGCACAGAGTATGGGAGAGCACCAACCATTCAAAGACAAATTAGTGATACATAAATGAATTTCATTCTTTATTAGTTATAATGTTGGACGATTTTCGTATTAAATATAAAGGAGGGAAAGGCAGGAAAGAGGAAATAACTTAAAATGGATACACGAAGAATGTAACACATTATATTGAAACAATTTCATATTTTGGGGGTTATGAAATGTATTTATGCTTTTCGTTTCGCTTACTTAAGATAATGAAATTATACCGAGTACGATCGAAAGTAAAAAGCTTATTAATATTAACTAAGATATTTTTAAGATTGATTAGTTATTATTTAGAGCAAAAAGCAACACACTTACTCATTTTCAAATCGTGTTATTGTGACTGATTAGCAGTTTAGACGATAAACAGTTGGAAATGCCTTTATTTTCTTTAAAATGTATTAGCTTTGTAAGAAAATCAAAACAATTTAAATAAAATTGGAAGTTTTACCACAAGTTTCCTAACCAATAAAAGTAAGCCGACGAACCAACTCAATTTAGCTTGGCGTCAGAAACAAAAACTTTCTCATAGATTATAGAAAAGATGGGATGAATAGATGATTAGAAATATTAATGACAATACCAAAAACTATATATCAAAGAACATGTAGGTAAATTCAGATTGACCCATTATTATCACGGTTTATAAATATGCTAATCAATTCCCTAAATGTCTTTATCTGATGAAACAAATTAATAATTTATCATCCAAGTCTCAAAATCTATTTCATTATCTTTCGTATCTTATTTGCGAGAACTTTATTTATTTATTTATTTTGTTTGGGGAGACCATCAGCAAATTTTACATAATAAGTATAAGATAACTAATAAGAAATAGATAGCCAATTACAGGTCTACATGATTAGTTGAATCTTACAAGACATTGTTGTGTGAGCAATAACAAACATATAATAGCAAAAGATTTACAAAAGAAATTTAACTGATAACAATTTCTGTTAATTAATAAAATGTTGAAATTTACATTTAATATTTTTTCATGTAATTTACACGTTCGTCGACTCTTTAAGCTTTAAGGCATTTTATTAACGTTTAGGGGTAATAATCAATCCTTATATTCAGTTTTGGTTGTTGTCGATGTCTATCACTCACATATGGCTTAAAGGTCTCATTACCAGGCCATATAATCTTTAAAAAAATCAGTCACATCATCTTTTCATTCATAATTTTATATGATCTTTGCACATCATATGTATTTCGCGGGCAGTCAGTGTCAGTTTTAAATGAAATCAATCAATGTCATATAAACGCATTCAATCAAGTCAAGGTTCAAGTTCATCTCAATATTAAATCTTTCTTATTATTTTGTTATTATTGTCATTATTTTTTTTCTATAATCTGACTTTAACTGTTATGTGCAGTAAACACAAAACATTGAAAGTAATTTACGGTTAAAATAAAATGCATAACTTTTCGTCGTACGACTTCGACTCCGTTAAGCCAGATGTATGGATGGCTAACGAAGAAGACTGGAAAAATAAGTTGTCAAAACTTACTAATTGGTGTCAGGTATTGATCAACTCTCGATCTGGTATCCTGTAAATGAAAACATTATGTTTGTTTGACCTTCACGTAACCTTTCAGATACCTCTGTTGAATTCAAACGCTACAGACAATTTATCAGATGGTAGGTTAGTTCGCTTTCGAGGTATGGTACAGGATATGCAAAACCCTGAGTATTACTTTGAAAAATTTGAAGTCTACAATACTACTACTAATGAAGTCAAAGTGAAATCTGGAAAATATTGTGATGCAGCTCATATACTGGTATGTTATCTTACATAGTGACATCTTCATCAAAACAAAAAATAAGTAATTATATTGTATTGAACTAAAATTTGTCTAAATAACGAATTTTGATTTATAAAAGATGCAAGTCACATACTAATACAAAAAAAAAAGTTATTGTTAGGTTTTTATTATTACCATATTTAAAAGAGTCTTGGTTTAACAGTGGTAGAGCCCGCATCAAAATCTGTTGAATGAATGGTCTGGCTCAACCCGTGAAATACCAAAACCTAATACAGGCCCAGACTAGCACCGA